>WURS02036076.1:0-11428 GCA_011762765.2 Rhinocypha anisoptera
AAGAGAGCTAGCACTAGATAGGAAAGGATGGAGGACTGCAGTCAACCAATCTTCGGATTGAAGTACTGATGATGATGACTATTTTTTTACTGCCCGAGTTTTGACGTCAAAGGGTCATCGTCGGATGAAGAACAACGAAAAAACCCGGGGATATGAAACAAAATACGGGTAAGAGTGAGGGAGGGGGGGGAGGGATGGGGTTTCTGGAAAGAGGGATGAAGTGCCGAGTATTATTTTTTTATAATACTCTGAGAAAGATTGAACCAAGAGAGGGGAAGGACTGGGAGTCGGCAAAGGGATAAGTAGATGCACGACAAGATAGTTACAATGTAATAAAACCGGGAGTAATTACCTATCGAAAGAGTGCAAGGTTGACGAGGGGGAAATGGAATGCGTACAAAAATTCATCGACAATTTGATGACAATTGACAATGTTCCTTGGTGGCACAAATATAAATCAGTGGAGCGAACGCCAACCTTTGAAGGTCTTTGAATGTCAGAAAGATGGCGCTCTGAAGTTGAAACCTGGGTCGTTAATCAAATATAACACTCTTGTGGAATTAATAAATAGTTAATCATTTGTCGTTACTGATTTGGTTTCGTCACTTGCGCATATGTTACGAAATGTTTTGAAAAACATGTTGGTTCTGGCGAGGTAAGTGCTTGTTACTAAGCTTTTGACAGTCGTTTCGTTTCCTTTATGGGAAGAAGTTTCTCTCCATCTACGCCTGGGTAAAGAACATTAAAACAAATGGGATGTATGCTGATAGTCGGACTTAATCATCAATATTCTCGAGCCAAACCTTGCGATCGCATTTCAGGCAAAACCTGTTTAAGAAGTTGAAATTGTAAGGTTTGCAGTAAATTGTCCCGTACATGATGACATGCGAGTCATAATTAGTTAATTTATTCTGGGTATGGTTGTTGCTTTTATTGCGATAACCTTGTACTGGAACTCAGTTACCAGATTTCAAATTCCTATCAAATTTATTGTTAGCACACGTCGCTGGTGAAAAATATTCACAACTTCCTCGGGGACATGGAAATAAATGCCAAAGTGTTAACCCTTGTAGCGAACACCCACCATGCAAAGTCTTTGAACGCCGGAAAGAAATATAAGTGTTCATGTTTATAATAAAATTTCCGAAAAATAAAATGTTGAACATTTGTTGAATTACTCCATGGGCGTTACACGATAGAATTAAAATTTAATAGAAAGAGCAACCGTGCACCGCATCCGGGTTATATGGCTTAGTTTGAAGAGCACCAATTTATTTCTGTTAAATGTTTTACTATTGAACAGATTTAGATCATAATTGCCTATTTTTTTTGTTGTAAAGGAATCATATTTTTATACTGCAGTCTTGGTGAAAATTTTCTTAACTGTCCCTATATGTACATTTGTTGATAAACTTAAAATTATTTCAGTTATGGAAATAGTTTCCGGCGTGACTTCGTGGAACTGCTTCATGATTAACTGATACACAAGCTTTGAAATTCCACATCAAAATATATTTTCGAAACGAATACGAAATTCTAAATATAATATATACGAAATATAATAAATACGAAACCTGGGACGTGTAGAAAATATATTTTTATGTGGAATTTCAAAATTTGTGTCTCATTTAATTATTTCAGTTTTGCTCAAGCTATTTTTTTCTGCTCTGATATCATCGGGGCGAATATGCTACAAAATAACTGTTGAATCTTTTTATCTTTATCCTTGTGTAACCGTAATTCAAATTAATTCAAAATAATAAATCCGTAGCAAATCCACGGAGGCTAGTAGTCTCCCAAGAAGACAGAATATCCAGGAATTTCTATTAGTAGTTTTGATTAATGTCTTTTACATTTTTGTCTCCTCCAGCGAGGAGTTGTTTAACTTCTAATTCCTATTGTTTTTCCTAGTGGTGGCTGTAACTGTATATGTGGTGGGACTCGTGAAAGGTTTCTTCTTCAATCTCCTTCCGTCTCTCTATTCTCTTCCATTAATATTTTTTTTCCCCCCCCCCCCCCCCCCCGGATCCGCTTCCCCCACTTGTAATTCCCCCCAGAGCAGGTTAAGTCGAGCGTTATGCGGCGAAGTCGACGAGGCCTTCAACACCTGTTTTTTGTTCCCGTCGCTAATGATGTTGTCGTGAGGCGGATGGCGAGAGCAACTGAAAAGAGAATGTGGGGAGGAGGATGTTGGTTCGGCTCGCTGAGGCTCCCGAGTGCGTATAATAAGCGAATGCAGAAATGACGAGGGGAGCAGGGTGGAGCTTGAAGTGCTTCTGTTAATTGGGTGAAAATGAGATACCGTGGGGGGGAAGGAGATTTTTCCGCTTCGATCATTATCGAAATTAAATTCGCAATATGAAGAATGTGGAGAGAAGAAGGAAGGTAAATTGTTGGGAAGAGAGAACAGGAAAAAATTCACCGCGCCCGAAAATGTGCTTTGTGGAGTTGAATTACATTTCTCACACTAACCCACCGTCATTATTATTATTTTTTTTAATCGGTTGACTCGTGAGAATGCCCGATTGTCCTCAGGTGGGCATACTCTTCGTTCCCTCGCTTTAAAGCCATGCTTCTTTTGCTTCTAAAGTTGTCAGGGCATAAAATATTTTTTTTAGACAGAAAGAGGGAGTGCAGCGAAGAAGGAATTTTAATCCTGGTGGTGGGTGGAAGGATATCAAGGAAGCACGCAGCCTTGATTTTTAAGGCCTCGAGGTCTAAATTTGGATAATACCTGTCATCGTCCCTTTTTAAATAACTTTGAAATCATGCGTGGCGAAGAGAAACAAAAGTATTGTTCGAGCGACTCTTGTCGGTAATCAACTCTTAGATGAAAGAGATGGTAACGGCCGCCGTTACCTTGCGGAAATCCATTGTAGTAGGTGGAAAGAATAATCTGCAAAATCTACAGAAATGAAATTTTATTGAGTCAGCATGTTTCACTACCACAGTAGCATCATCATCTACATAATGTCCTGCAGCCGCCACAAGGGCGTGTGTCAGGGGGTGAACCACCACCATACATTCACATGCACTCTCGATGCACATGATACAGGTCATGCATCACGCACAAAAAGAAGAAACTATCATGCAAAACCTACTGCGAGAACAACAAAACATGCTGGACAATGTCAGACCTCTCACAACAAGCATGCATGACAACTAAACATTGTCGTTACAAAGTGCAAGGCCAAGACGAGGAACTATTTTTAAAATACAAACAAGAAAATATACATATACACCAACTACCCTGATTACTATCAGGATTAGTTTACAAAGTTAAACCATAGCGCATGTATAGTCACACCGTTGGAGAATGGGATTGTGGGGGGGATTACCCAATCCCTCATCCCCTCCCCCGCTCCAATCCTCTACCCAATTCCCTAAGGGTTTTACTATATATTCGCTGCGGTCTAGATCTGTAAACTAGTCCCGATGATGCTACTGCGTAGTGAAACATGTAGACTCAATAAAATACATGTCTGTGGATTCCGAAAATTATTCTTTTCATCTACCGCGATGGAATTCCACAGTCAACTGTTCTTCGGATCGGCAGAGACACGCTCTTGCCACTCTCGACCCGCCTCCATCCTCCACATCGTCATCACCATCCTCCATCTGCACGGAGTTCCATCTCCCTCCCCCCCCCCATTCTCAGCCCTCGCGATTCACACCATTCCGACCACAAAAAAATGGACGTGTAGAGGGGGGGCGTTTCTTATGCGATTCTAAAGATCCCATGCAATTTTAAAGTTTAGCACGCCCCCCCTCCCCATCACTCTCACGCGCGGAGACTCCACGCCCCCGAAATGCGGAACCCACCCTTTTTTTTATGCCAACCACCCCACCCGTGTACATATTCTTCATCTCTCTACGTCTCTCCCCCTGTCCTCCTCCTCTCCGTTGCGTGTTGTTGGTCACACCCTCCACCCTACCGTTCCAAGCAGAGAGTTCCCCCCCTCCCCCCTCCATAAGGATCTCTGGAGAGTGATGATGGTACCCCGGCGAGGGTGGGGACTGCTGGGGAAGAAAACCCCCGGTGGTGCAGAATGGGTTAGGGCCATAATGGATGGTCGAAGGGGGGGGGGGGCATCTATGGAGATGCGAAGAACGCCCGGAGAAGAGGGGTGGGGGTGATGATGGGAAGAAAGGTGAAGGGTAAACACGAATGGGAGGAGGAAGAGTCGAGTGGAGAACGGAAGATATTATGGACTGGAGCTGCATTGATATAGTTCGGGGACGTCTCGTAACTCTTCTGGATAATTTAACGAGACCGTCTGGAGATTCCGTGCAAATAAAATTTTGTCTCAAGGGCGTGTGCTGGTATTCAAAAAACCCCTAACCCTTGAAGTAAAAGGCACCACGAGGTCATTTATGCACGTCTTATGAAAAATTACGTTCACTCCGTCCGCCACCTTTACACATGTTTCATTTAAAACGATAGATCGCTACATAAACCCATATCAAAGTTTAGAGAAGGGATAAATCGAAGAGAGAAGAGTTCGTGAAGCTATAAAGGTAGCTATAAAGCTACCGTACCTATATAGCTAACTAGGTAGCTATAAAGCTATCTAGTTAGTAGGGTATATACATTGAGAATATATGAAAAAATGGCCAATGTAGTATTTTAACACAGACACGACGACATTACTGATTCGGCAACGAACCGGTGACCTAAGTAAATATTTGATATTTACGAAGAAACTAACGCGTTGAGTTGGTACCGTTTGAGATAGTCAAACAAAACCGGCAAAACTTCAGCTGGATTCTATTTAGAATACATTCATTGTTCACAAGGTAATTTTTTTCTTCATTAAATATACGTGAATAAAAACGCAATATTTGACCTTCTAGTCTAATAGATGTAAGTACTGTTTAAGTTGAGGTCAGCAATGCAACGTAATGCATCAAAAATCATTCAAGTTTTTATAACTGCGATTTTATGATGATCGTAAGCATAACGATATATTTGTATGCACTGGACAAAAGTATGCCGTAGTCCTGCCATAAGTGATCTTTATGTGTATTATTCGATAGTAATTTGGGTCGTCCTAAAAGGTTTTGATTATTTAAATAAATTCTCGAAGGATGTCTGGGTTGAATTAATGACAGTAAAAATTAAATTTATATTTATAAGTATAAATCCATTGGAGTAGAAGAACCGTTCTGCTCAGATTAATTTACACTTAGTCAAACGTATTCAAGTAAATCCAAAGGTTTCGAACCCCGTCCTAGGTATGGGATCGTCCACAGTGACATGAACCAATGCCGAGTTAAGGTTCCGGCCTTCCGAGGTACTGTTCAAACCAGGTCTGAGATATATTTCTCAGAAATGACGTTGAGAAATTTATCTTTTAAACGTGTTTTTGAAATGTGGACTGAAATGGCTTTTATGTATTCGAATTGTAAATTTCACTTGATTCCCGGAGAGAACCGATCTGAAGAATACTTTTTTCATCGTTCAAAACCTTCTTGGTGCTCTCATGAAGCTACGGCATCTTTCATTGTTCATAATTTCTTGAAAAAATAGGTATGGGCCGTGAAATTCTCCGATAGTTCACGTCCCGTGGAAGTTTTTCTCTCATTCCTTGGCATTTTTTCTAATGATAGAGAAACTTTCGACCTCGTTCGTGCGTGAGAATGCCGAGTGATTTTTGAAGTCCTTGGCACAGATGGCACGGCTTTTCCCTTTGTGGTATCCCACCCATTTGGACGTTTCAAAATTTTTGGTAGTTAATCGTTGTATGACTTTACGTATATTATGAAGAGGAACATGGCTGTCCAAGGAAAACTCTTTGAGTGTGTGATATTCGAATCTATTTAATGGACGTAATTTTCCCGTCAATCTAGAGGTTTTTTTCCGACCTCCGGAGTCGGATAGGAGTCTTAAACATGGAAGAAGAAATGTTCTGATAGAAGATCTCTGCAATATGAGTAGTAACTGAGAAAATTGTTCTTTTGAGGCTCTGTCGCATCTGAATAACAAACTTGTCTCTCACCCTTTATTCTCCATTTAAAAATCGCGATATACATAGTAATCGCATCGTGTTTTTATTACCCTTGTATTAGTAGTTTTTATGATTCATGGTAGTAATAATGTATGATATTTTGTACCTTAAATCAGAGAGATAGACTGTCGAACAGATAGATATAAAATGTCATTTTTTCCTCGTGCAATTAGAGATCAAAATAGATATGACTACTCGGAGATAATAGGCTAGCTGGTGTATGCAAGTATATTATCATGCATGTCGTTAAAAATGAAATGTTAATTGATTTTGTTCCCGCATGACATGATTTTTCTTTTGTCAATGAAATTTTTTGCATGTCATTAGTTTCTCTGCATGTTAATCATATTTAATGTATGCATGTGGGAATGCATGCCTGGTGATGGCTCACCCAACCCCTGCCACAATCTCTTGCGGCGGCTTGCAGGGTATTTCGTAGACTTACCTCAACGCCCATAAGGCAGGAGTTACATAGCTCTTCTTCGTAATTACATTGTAAGTGTGTATAAACATAAAATGATCCTTTGATAAAATTTCACTACACGAAAAAATTTATTCGGGTGGAATTAGGATCGGCGTAGACCCTTCCTAAATTCCGTGCATATCACTGCTTTTTCAATGAACAGAGTAAGAGAGGAGATAACTTCAAATGAGAAAACAATTCCGAAACGTGAAAATAAAGGCGTTGAATGCTATGGATCGGGCGTTTCTTTTCGTCGTTATTAAGTTTCCTAATACGTGTACATAGATACGGCATGTGGCGTGCCAGGAATAAGACCGAAACCATTGTCTCCTTTCCGTCGTTTACGAAGAATTAGCGAGATCCAGTCTCCTAACGGTACATTAGGTGTCACAATTCCATCCCGTCGATGAAATTGCCGCACGATTTCCCCTCTAAAATTCCTCTCCGTTTCTAGCATGGCGAACGGGCGGCCGTTATGGTTTAATGGGTAATGTCGAGTCGGAGCGCATGGTCTCGAGGGAGAGACGCATTCTTTTCAATTTCGTGTCACCGTCGGCGGGCAAGGACGGGTTCCCCGAGCTACGGCGGAGGAGGAAACGGGGTTGCGCGCAGAGCTCTACCTGCCCCCGCGCGTGTGTTATCTCGCCGCTCCTCTCCCTCGCCCATCCCCTTTCGAGTCGGAATACCGCTAACGTGCGCGTGACGTCTTGTGTGCGCGGCACACCGTCCTTCGTCTCTCTGTCCCTCTCGCCTCTTCTACTCCCCATGCTCTCGTCTCTGTGGAGGTTGGCGTGGGTGTGTTCGGGCAGGTGGAGAATGTCTCGGGTGATCGCCAATCCTCGAGTGATCTCCAGGAGGAGACGCAGTCCGCGTAATTCCTCGAGCTCCACGTCCGTTTCCGGTTCTCATTGGTGCCATACTTCTCCTCCATTTCTTTGTTTTTTTTCTCTCTCCTTCTTCCAGCCGACACAGCTGTCGAATCACATCATATTATCCCCGCCCTGTCTCTTCTACAGTTATTTCCCACTACTAGATGAACAGAATGGCTTATAAACCGTGAATTGAATTCAGAATCGGAGAGGACTCAGCTCCCAGGGACCCTGAGCATATTGCTAGAGCTTCCAATCAATAGAGTACCTCTAAACACTGCGCTACGTATTTTTAACGGTCTCATCCTGACAGAAAAATCTATACTCTAGCTAGTATACATATATAGATAGTATACATTTAATATCACTAAATGATATTAAATGTATACGTTAAACTACTCTAGGTTTTCATCATCTCAGAGGACTGTGTGTAGATCTTTTACAAAATAAATCGAATTTATGCTCTGTTATGGAAGATTTCGAAATATTACTTCTCGGCAGAGCAGTTAAGCTTGGAACCCAGAAAATGAAAATATTACACCTCAGCCTGTCACTTACTACTCATTTATCGTAGCGAAATGAAAAAACCAACTTGTTAAATTTCCACAATTTAAATTTAATAAATTGTGGAAATTTACCAAGTTGTTTTTTTCATTTCGCTACGATGATTCGTTTCCACCATGTATCGGCCGACACTATCAACTACTCATTTATCGTTTTTGCGTGCTAAGAGAGGTTTTTTCATTTATTCAGTCTTTCTCGATTCGAATACGTCCGGGTTATTAGTGAGAGCGACTAATAGGACGTAGTATACCTCATTCTTACGTTAAATTCGACTCCAGATATACCATATAGATATCATGCCCTAACCGCGTAGTAAATACCCTATTTGGTCTGATATTTCCCTTCGGGAAGAATCATGCACATTTTTCCGTCATTCAACTGCTCATTCGTCTTCATTAACTTGTGGGTGGACATCCCCTCTCCTCTGCTCCTCCCCCCCCCCTCCCTCCCCCCTTTCATGTACTCATGGCAGTTTGTCTTGCATAATGGCGTCTCTGGTTTGTATGCAAGTCAAAAAGTTGGCGGCGTGTGCCATTATTTATTCCACTCATGATAGTGCTTCAGAGTGGCACGACCGAAGCATGCCTTAGGGGTTTGACCTCCATGCTGAAGCTAATATCCCGTGTCGTAGTAGGCTGATGAAACTGGTTTTTGAGTTGTACTTCCATCGTGCTGTTAATCTGCGTCTGACTTAAAAAGGACTGGGGATTTCGTAAATTCTGTCAATTTTTCGAGAAAAATCAGTTCCTCATGGTTGATCACTTTTTTTTACTACCGACTACGTGATTCGCATGATGTATTATGCGATAGTTTGCGTCATAATTTACATTTTTTTGAAGTAGCTCGAGTACTTTTTACGAGAATGTCTTTCTTCTTCGTTTACTTTATTCTTAAGAATTATCAGTTCACCGAATCGGGCATGATGTGGTGCAAGAGATTCATAATCAGAATAAAAACAGCACTTTTCCTCAGAAAAATAAAACTTTAATGTACAAAGTGCATTCAAGTTTTATTTTTATGTTGAAAAGTGCTGTTTTTATTCTCATTATTTATCAGTTATTTTCACTACATTCTGTTTGTGGGTCACATAATATTCATTTGATAAAATGCACAGGATACAGCGCAAAAGTAATATGAGGAAGAGCAGTAACCAAGAAAGGAGTTCCAAGAGAAGCCATTATTTTACATAAATGCTTGATGAAGTCCTTTAATGTTAGTCGAAGTGGCTATATTAGTGAATGAGCAGGATAATGTACCTGATTTATTAGATCCTACAGGGCTGACACAACAGTTTTTCAGCATGCTCCGTAAATCAGGAGATTCAACCGAGGAATCGATTCCATTTTACCGTAATCTCCCCCGAAGTTTCTTCCTACGCGTAATAATGAAGCGTTGAATATCTATAGAGAATGCTTTACGGGAAACAGATTTTCGTAGATTAGCTTGGGAGAAATTATTTGCAGGTTCGTCAAATTTATTGAAAGGTTAAGCTGAAAATGACGGTAGATTTATGGTAAAACCAGGTTTATGGTAAAATCCATGTCTTAGCAGATATGCAAAGTTTAACGATTATATAACTTCACCAAGTGGTTATACGAACGTAGTGAAATGGGTAAAAGGCTGTTAAGATGGTAAATGTACACCTTGTTTGTATATAACGTGTTTACTCCATGACGCTGTTGATGCATAAAATGTTCTTAGGTTCTCTGGAGTGATACAAAATGGTATTATTTTCTCGTGCGTTTCCAAACTTATCAGTAACTGAAGTTATTTCAATTCATCGGATTCCTTTAAATGTTTAATCCTCGCGGCCGTTCGAGTAGTAGTGTTCTTGAGTGCAAGTGTAGTCCTCGCCGTTTATCATTCACCGTGCTTTGCCTTCCATTTGGGTCGCTTATTTCCATCGTCTGTCTTCTTCTTCGAGCGACACTCATGGTAACGACCCTTTGTTTGCAAAAGGGGACGCTTGAGTTACGTCCGTCTCTGTATGCAGAATATGTTTTCCGTTATGGGGCGAAATTTGTACGGTTGTTGTTTTCCGGTGATATACCGCAGGGAAAGATTTTATTTATCACCAGACCTTATGTAAATGTAGGTGGGTGGGAGACCGGTGGTGAAAGTCGTAAAAAATTTGTATACATAACGCCACTAAAGACACTTTCCACAGGCTACTTTTTTTAAGGAACTGGGCCACCAACCCTATCTTTTCCATGGATTTATTTTTTATGAACCTATCTCTCATTATTCCTACCAATAATGTTTCCATCATTCTTAGCTATCTTCAAAGTCGGTTAAGGGATTTTATCAAGATATATCTTCCCATTACCTGTGATATTCGTATAATATAATTGGTCAGAAATACACATTCACGCGTTAAATCAGCCATAATACTCTCCTTTTATCGCATTCCTCCTCTTAGTCACGAACTAGATATATTTTAAAGATGCATAAAAGGACGTAAAAGGACGTTTCGTCATCCGTTTTAGGATATACTTGTATAACGTTTGGCAAAACTATATTTTTAATTGTGAGACTGCAAAATCTGATTCAAATCTATCTTCCACTGTGATTTAACTTCGAGATGTCTGTAAGTATAGGCACTATCACACCGAATCATAGAATTCTATTAATACCGCAATATTATTCAAGTGCAATACCCGTTTTCTTCAGCCTCATTTAATGATATCGCTCCAATATACGTACATCGATGTAATGCTGTTGTTTGTCATTTGATAACCGCACCGTGTTATGGTATTCTCATTAAAGTGATAAAAAATTTATTACCATTTTTATGAACATATTAGAACATTGATTTTTCATTTGTCATTTGATAACAGTACCGTGTTATGGTATTCTCATTGAAGTGATAAAAAATTTATTACCATTTTTATGAACATATTAGTAGATTGTAACATATTAGTAGTATAGCACGTAACATATTAGTAGATTGATTGGAATTAACTTAATTAAATCCAGCGATGCATTAATCAGAAAATTTAAGTAGATAAATAGATTTATGAGCATGCATGTATAATCACGACTGTATAAACATGAGTATAAAAATTATTTTTCCGATGGAAAACTCATGCTAATTTTTAAGAAGGGGTGTGTATAAAAACCGATTGCAACAAGTCATTAATCCTGGAAAGACGAAAGCAGTCCCCGTTCCATTAATGCGCGGTTTGTCACACTCCCTGACTCGTTCCCGTGAGAATAAGATGAAGAAAAGGTTTTCCCCAGCTGTGATGTACGTGGAGAGTCGTTTTTATTTTTCCACTTCGACTCTCTTCGACGCGCAAAGAGGCGATAATCGACTGCGAATTTTCACCCTTGGGGGAGAATAGCCAAAGAATTATCAAAAGGGAGCGATTCACGGAACTGTTTTGCGGCGATTAACTAGTCAAATCCTCCCCGGTTGATCGCCCAACTCGTCCCATGACTTTTAAAGTTTTGTTCCGTTTACTATCATGCGAACATCGCCACACACACCACCACATCCCCCCCCTACCACTCGCTCCTCCCCC
>WURS02036087.1:0-11427 GCA_011762765.2 Rhinocypha anisoptera
GGGGGGAGGGGGGGGGTGTAGCCAAGAATGGCGAGGATTCAAGCATTACTCTCTTTGACGTAGAATTACCCCTTACCTCGAGGGCATTAACGGGACGGAGCTAGGAAGTTATGACCCTGATTACAACACTGTGGAGGGAAATATCGCGAAGCTCAGGGATATTCGGGTTCAAAGATGAGCAGTCGAGCCTGTTTTTCGAAAGTTTCAGACCATTATTCTGGGAATCCGCACCTGATGCACCTTCTTTATACACAACGGATGAGATCATGGACGATTCGGTGCGTATTCCACTCTCAAGAGCATGAATATTCTCTTACTCCAATAGTATCATATATAATTGGGGACGATGATCAAGAGAAGGGATGAGTCGAAAGAGAGAAGAGAATTCGTTTTCATGAACCCAAATCAATAATAAATCCAACATTAAAAGGCGAATATGTGGAGAACAATATAAGCGATAAAAAGAGGGCACTGAAAACTCCAAATTTATTTTGCTATACGTGCTTCGCTATCCGGTTTTCAATCCGCTATATGGTTTTCTTAGACTGGATGTGTCCTCCAGTGTTTTTTTTTTCTTTCGGATTGCCCATAAGACTCTAGCCGAAGATGTAATCACTCCAAACACCATGTCTACACGAAGAAAACTGATTAGATTATTTAAACTGGTCATGCCTGCTCTAAAAAACGCCGTTATTTTCTTGATCAGCCCTTTCAGGGTCCCTAAAACGCTGCGTATTCAACGTGTAGTGTAGATTATCAAATTAACTGGCAGCGCGGATGCGACGATTTAAGCGTTTGTGTAGAATAGTCCTATAACTCAAAATACTAGACGCGCCTCGCATTTGGATGATGCTAGACCCATACGATATTAACATTTCTTATTCTCATTACACTTGAGGTTCCAATAGTCTAACATATAACGTTTGCCGAGTCTGGGAACGTTGATCACGAGAAGGGATGAATCGAAAGATAGAAGAGAATTCGTTTTTATGAACCCAATTTAATAATATATCCAATATTAAAAGGTATGAAGAATAATATAAGCGATAGAAAGAGGGCCCTGAAAACCCCAAATATATCTTGATATACGTGCTTCGCTATCCGAAACAAGGAGAGAGGAAGATAGCCTTCTATAAAATCAACATTATTTTATTTTTGTATCAAAGTAATTTTTCGATTGCATTAATTTGGAAGAGATATATTCAAAATGAATACTTAAATGGAATATTTAAGGGACATTAGCTTTACATGTTTATCCAATGGTACTATTTCGTTAAAATTTAATATTTTTAACACAAATACCAAAAAAAAGTTAACTTGGTTTTAGACCCAACCCTTTCCGCTTTCATATACTGTACAAGTCACAGTACAGTCACGTCACATGCCGATCAGTAACAGACGTTTGACCACTCATATCTAATTGAATTTAAACAATTTGTGTTAATACTCTGGGTTATGCCATTAGTAATGTAATCACTCTATGTATGACTATAGGGTGATTGGACACCTGGTTCTTCTCAAAGACCAAGTAAACCTTTCAGCTTATCTGCCACGTTTTCCCTTCTAATTACGTTCCTCATATATCGATAATATTAAAACAATATAGATCTTAAAATTTACCATTACTTAAGAAAAAATGTCTCAAATTACTGAATAAAAATTCACGGAACTGAATTTCTAGGAGATCAGATTAACCAATTTATTTCCGCGAAACCTAGACGGATTGTGGATATTCCCTGGGATGTTATAACTCGAAGGTCTGAGCTACTCTTGTAGTTTCTGGTAGATGTCAGACAGACAAGCCGTCATTCGTGAAATTCAAGTCGACATTCTCCTTCGCGGGGATATTTATTCAGAGGACGACGAGAACGACGTGTTAAGAACAACGTTGAGCAACATTATTCACTGTGAAAAGTGCAGCGATGAAAGTGGGGTCGTCAGGAGCAACAGACCTCAGTTTTCACAGCTTGATGACTTTTTAGACCTAATATGAGAATAGTGTGAAGCCTTTATGTTTTATGACATCGAATAACAGAACTTCAATCTGTTAGAGGACAAGTTATCATTCTAAAATCAACTATCGCCGCGGAACTCACGATTCGAAATCACAAATGAGAGTGAGGAGGTAATGTATTTTCTCAATGGTTGAACTTCCCATCGGAAAGGTGGGTGGTATCGACCGTCAATCGGTGGAAATGATTGATCGTGAAAGATGAATGAACACACGTGATTAATTTACACAATTTTATTTTCAGTAATCATCGGATGCCTGCTTGAGGTCGAGAACTAGGTATTGACAAACAAAATCGTGGAAAGAAACCATGGTTTTTTTTCATATATCTTTTACGATTCACAACAGATATTTTTCAGCATGAAACTGAGTAACGCTAATTCTTAGACCGGAGGAGTATAGCAGACGTTCTTAATTGCGTCGTTCTTCAGGGATGAGAAAAGAAAAAAACTGTATCTTTTCTTTCTTATCCCAGAGGAAGATGTAATTTGGAAAAACCACCGAAAATTTGGAAATAAGTGAAGTGTTCTTTTATATATGATGTCTCAGGGATTTTTATCATTACTTTTTCTGATTTGAGAACATTTCGACTTATTTTGTACGGTATTGTATTCAAAATAGTTCCTACTTCTCCTTCTTAAAAATGGTTGCGTAGCCAACAAAAATGCTAATAATCTGTTTTTATGTGTGAGATATGTTTGTTTGTTACACATGACGTGTAAATAAAATTATATGGAATAAGGAAAGGGATGGGAACTCATAAATGGACGAACACAAATCTGTGGTGTGCATGACTCAACTTTCAGTGGCTGCCTTTGGCGCTATTCTGTAGGCAAGTCAAAGAAAAATGGATCTATTTAAGCTAACATAAAAAATTTCACATTTCACACAACATTTCACACACAATTTAACATAAAAAAAACTTTAAGCTAACATAAAAAATGAAACATTGTCATCATGAATCATTGGAATAAAGATTTATGCTCGACTCAACCTTCACTCGTCCAGCTTCTGTTATGGTCCACAGTTGTCAATAAGTCGTCTACCGAAGTGCATTAAAAGTTTGAAATTTAATTTTAAACATTCAAAGTTAGTTAAATGTAGAGTGTTAAATTATACATAAAGTAAGCTTTCTTTTTTTTTGTAATGCAGGGACTGAATTATACCATCCTTTCCCGAAAGGATAAAGAAAAAAAGTGCATAAAAGATTTTAGCGTGAATTTAATTTTGCGTAGTGAGCCGAATCGCGGGCAGAGAAGGATGGAATGCCTTAAATCACCAAAAGTTAATTACACTCGCACCCGAGGGCGCGAAGCGGCGAGGCTGGGAGGCTTTCCACGCTCTCACCGGGTACACACACACATACACACATCCTTTATTCCTCTCTTTCCCTCCCCCTCACTCGCCGTATTTATAGGTTTTCTCCATTCCCTGGAATCTCGGCTATTGATCAGCTGCGGTGCTCTCTTTAACGCTACTCGATTCTAACGGAGGAAATGCGTTTGTTAGCTTGACCGTTAGATTGTCCCATTGATTTAACCCTAGTACCTCCGTGAAGAAAGGTTTCGTCAGTCGATTAAACGAAACAAGTGCATGTCTTGAAAAAACAATTTATGGAAGCGCAAGTTGAAAAAAAACTCTTGTTTTTTCAAAGTAGGTATGAGTCCATCAGGGGCGTTAGCCAGCTTCCAAATTAGGGAGAGGCAGCATAAAATCGTAAGGGAACTTTCAGGGAAGGATGCAGACATAATAAGCTTGAAACACTTACATAATTCCTGCCCATTGTTCATAGATACAGTCGTACATTTTCGCAGTCCAATATTATTTACATCCTTTAATATTATAACAGAGAGATTTTAGTTTATAAGCTTTATTCTTAATGTGTAAATTAATGTTTTCTCTTAATATTTTTCATCATTCGTCGGAACTTTCACCCAGTTCGACCTCAGACGACCACTTTGGTTTCCATTCTTTAGACTCAGTCACAGCGGAGAGGGATATACACTGTTCGTAGAAGGATGCCGCATGCGACGCAGAAAACGTACCGATTGACGTTTTCATCTCGTTTGTCCTGTCTTTAACTGCTGCTCCTTCCCCCTCAGATACAAAACAAGATTCCCTCCATAACTTTACTGTCGATGATTGCTACACTGAAACGATTCTAGCTTTTTTCTAACTCCACATAGATGTAATTTTTTTTAACACACGCCACTACGGATCATTCTCGCCGGTCACGGTGATTGCGGTGTAACGTACTCGTCTTCCAACCTGGATGCCGCGGGTTTGAATCCCGACTAGGTGGATTTTTTCAATCTCCACCATGTGTGTGGCATGGATGTGTGTGTTACGCCCTTGTTACTAAAAAATGTTATAGCACCCACTGTAATTGGCCGGAATGATGCATATGTTTCAAGCTTATCACGTCCGCGTCCTTCCCTGTAAGTTCCCTTAAGATTTTATGCTGCCTCTCCCTAACTTGGAAGCTGGCTAACGCCCCTGATGGAATCATACTTTGGAAAAAAATGAGTTTTTTTTTTCAACTTGCGCTTCCACGAATTGTTTTTTCAAGACTTGCATTTGCTTCGTTTGATCGAATAACCAAACCTTTCTTCATGGAGGCACGAGGAATGAATTAATGGAACAATCTAACGGTCAAGCTAACAAACGCATTTCCTCCGTTAGAATCGAGTAGCGTTAAAGATATATACACACACATATGCAGCCTTTGGAGACAGTTTATTGTTATGTTAGTTAACCCGGGAAATAAAAAAAGAGATTTTTAAAATTAAAACAAAAATATGTATATTTATTATAAGTTATAAGGATCCAAAAACATCGTTGGCATTTGAAACCCAAGACGACCTAGTGTTGTTTGGTTCATGTACGTGCTTGCGTCCCGGGAATCGCCCGATAATGCCGGGTGCCAATTGGAAACGGGATTGGGATATGCCTCCGCACAAGTCAATCTGCGCCGCCGCAGCACAACCTTCCCAAATTTTCCCCGAGAAACCTCCCTCCAATCGTGCGGCTCACTTCTTCATTAGGGGGGAAGGCACACCGAGGGTTAGGTCACCCAGTTTCGATTCCCTGCTGCGGCAGATTCGTCCGATTGGGACAAGTCGAGGCACGCTCTCCATTTCCCACCTCGATCCCCATCCCCCCGCTGGACTTGATAAACCCAGAAACCCCCTAATTCACGGATCGAAGCTCCTGCAATGACCAGTAACGACCAGTGGCGATGCGACCGACTAAAGCCGCACGTTCACAAGCGTTTACGTGCATAACAATGAGAGACCTAGTCCAGGCCATTATCCCAAATTGAATGACCCGACAATAGAAAATCTGAGTTAACTAGTATTGAAATATAATTTTTTCATGGAAAGCTTTTTAACTAAAGTGCGTTAGCCCTTTGTGAATGGTGGTACGAACGATAGCGTGCTAAAGAAAAAGACGAAGAAGTCAGGGTTCGTGTGAAAGCCACGATTCGAGACGAATAAGCCCCACTGGATATAGTTAGAGAAAAGGAAACAAAATTAACTCATATAATTACAATATACAATTAAATCGCATAAAAGTTAACATGACTGCAAGATGGCACAAAATTTTCAGGCGAGAACACAAAAAAGGATTAAGAACTAGCAAGAAAAGAAGTAAAATTTAAGTGAAAGGAAGGTTTAACACTAAAGCAGACAGATGAATTGGGTATTTTCAGGCGTTACTTTGTGGAAGCGATTCATATTAAAGATGAAAACACTTGGTTTTTCCACATGAAAAATATTTTAATACGCACCTGAAGATGATTTTATTAACACCTGATGATTTTATTAAGACCTAAAGATGGCTTAACAATTCGAAACCTAGGTCGTAATAAAATATTTTTCATGTGAAAAAACCAAGTGTTTTCATCTTTAATAAAGCAGACAGGTTCTAACTAGAATGGGTGAAAACCAATTTTTTTCATAACTCGATCAGGTGCTAAATTTTTCCTCCGATGGCCAGAAGAGAGAAACTATTCACCATACGCGAGATCAAAATAATTATCCTGTATTCCTCACATTGCTTATGAGTACATTTTCTTCGCATCGTAATCAAAAACTACACATGGAAGTACTCTGCACAAATTCTTCGTGCTCAACAAAGCTCTTATTCCTTCTTCATTTCTTAAGGTCTTTTTGGTAATTCAAACTCCAATATTACGCCGATCATTTGCGAAGAATACATATTCTAAGATACTCGAAGTTAATGCTTTAAATAATCTCCCTGAATGCCTTCGAATAACCTCGGAATCAACTCTTCCGGAAATGGCCCTAATGACCGCTTATCCACTATCGCCTGATAGCAATCGGGAAAATTCCTTTTACTCGCACAAATATGAGGTTTGTGCACACAAGTATACTTTCACCAGGGGTGAACGCAGAAAAGCGTGAGGTTATTCATGGATTTGAAAAGCCGTCCCCTGACTCCAAACCGGCCGGAGAAAAAAGGATCTGATCCGATGCAACCCTTAATATTTCAGTCTGTCCCCAATTGGGGTCTTTCGATCCCAACGCACTCTTTTCACATCTGCGAGTAAGGGTGAAAGAATGGGAACATGGGTAAATATTTGACTGCACCGGCGAGGGCACGGCGATTGGTCGAGCGCAATAGGTCGCAGATGAGTCGCGAAAATGGGTACACCAAGGAAGACCGCTCGCAATCACCGACGAAAAATAAAACCAGAAAAAAACAAACAAATGAAGCGGGATTGAATTCCACGGCTTGAGTTTTCATTTTTTGCTGTACCGAAGCAATTACACCTTTTCGCATTTTTGAGGTCAGATTTTGCAGCAAAACCTAGCTCAGCTCATTGATTGGATTTCCAAACCATTTGCGAAATTAAGGTCAAGTATTTTTTGTGAACGAAATTTAAAAAAAATAACAAAGAACTGAAACAATGTGAAAATAGTATTTTATGAATATTTTCTGCGATTAAGAATTAATCCCTAGTTGCTTAATCACTTTGGTTAGAATGATAGCCATATAATATTGTTTTTATTTTCAATTAAGAAGAGCCATTATTCACAATTTGTTTTAAAGGTATAATAATTCTAAATATTCTCAAATGACAAGTGGTAAATGATTCTTACTGGTATGCGTACGGACGAAATGCAGTGAATAATACCTAATAATAGTAATTAATAGTTAGTTAATAGTAGTATACCTTCAATAATAAATATTTCCCATTATTATACTATATATTTGTGTTATAACCTTAAAATTATACCATACTTTAAAAAAAATCTGCCTGTGTTATGTGCAATAAACTAAAGAAGAACTTCCAGTAAAACATTGATTGTGCCGTATTAATACTTAAAAATCAATAATAAAAAATAATGATTTTGCCTGGATGTATTTCAACAGAATTATTTTACACTGGTGTAAAGTAATTCTGTAAAACCAATAATTTTTTTATTATTGTCATTGTGGGATTCTACCAAATGACGGCCACTTCAGTGAATTTAACTTAAAAATCAGTCACATTCATATTCACCAGAAAAAATATATCAAAGCCACCTTTCTTAATGTGCTACGGTAAAACTTCAGAAGGTAATTAACTTCATGCTAATCACATCGCCTTCAACACGTAATATAAGCTAACACAAGTGCATAAAATGTAGGAATACACCTTCAAAATTATTAACCCTGCTAAATATCAACAAACAATTCAGGACAAAATATAATGGAATTTTGGAGTTGTATGCGAATAAAGGAATATATAAATAACTTGATGATCAAGTGAACGCTAATCAGAGAAAGGATATTATGAAAATTAAATTCATATTAGCAAAATATAGTATTAAAACATACAGTGAGTGTACAAGTACAATGACTTTTCACCTCAAGATTAAGAGCTGTCTCAAGACATTTAATATCATTAACACGAAAGTTCATGGTTCAACCAGAAAGTATGCATACTTTCTCGTTGAACCCGACAAATACTGTAATATTATTCTGTAAATACTTCATGTTGCATATCATACTGTATAAAATATTCATAAAACGCTTGGGTATAATCGAAAAATATCTATAGCTTTACGAATATAAATCCGCTAGGAACTACAAGGGTAGATATGGAAGTATCCACGTACGAAAAAGGTAACTATATACATACATGACTCCAAGAAAATTAAACGTCAACATTTTATAGCGGAACACAGAGAAAGAATAATGTGCCATTGTTTATGTGATCGCAGATACCTCTCAGGGTCCATCGAGACGTCGAACTCGCGATCCTGTTAATCATAACAAAACAAGTGACGAACGCTGGTGGTTGGGAATTCGAGGGAGAACGTGATCTGTATTACAAATTTCATTTCCGGAAAGGTATTCCAGCTCTCAACAAGACTACACCGAGGTGGGAGGCGGGAAGGGATATTGGAAGTGGGAAGAAGGGGTTGGAGGAGAGGGAAATGCAGAAATTCGAAAGATTGGAGAGAGGTCTGCCGGTATATACATAGGTACATCGAAAGAACCGTCGAACTGGAATATAAAGACATGTGTGTTTATACATATATTGATACATATATGCATATATATATATATATATATATATCTATATATATAGTATCATTCTCCTAGTCGATAACGGTGGCTGTGGCCATCTAAGTATCCACAGTAGGTTCAATCTTTTAATTTCTGCTCCTGTTTCGTTTTCTGTGTACTGTGCTTAGTGTATTGCACATATGTGTTTTGTGTGTGTATTGTATGCATGTGTTTTGTGTGTACATATAAATATATATATATATACACACACACATATAAAGAGAGAGAATGTTTCCATAAAAAAATGTGACGGAAAGGACGAGGTAACATGCAAGGAGTCGCCGAGGGAAGGAGATTAAAATCGTTAATTGAAACGCAGGATTAAGTCGAAACTTTTGGTTCACAATGCAACAGAAAGGGATGTGTGCATAAAAGATCGGAGAAGTAGAAAAGTAGGAGGCAGAGGCGGAGAGAGAATGTGCAAAGGCGGTGAGTGAGGCCTCGTGGGAGAGTAAGGGAGAACGACTGATGGAATATTTTACACTGAAATCGTTCCTTCCTACGAATAAATGTGCAAAATGGTATACTCGTAAACATAAGTAATATATTAATAAATTTATAATACCATTATATATCTAAGGGAAATTAAAGGGTTGATAAGAGCATCCGGTACTCAAAACTTTTTTCATACATTGTAAATGTATTATTATCATTATGTTATATACTAATTATTAATTTTTTCTAACAAACAGGCCGATTAAAATAACTGCCAAAAGCAACATATCCCTGGGGCCCAAACATCAAGGATCATCAAGGAAATACTAGGCAATATCGCACCTTTTATTGAAATGATTTTTTGGAAATCCCCCGAGGAGAGTTACAAGAGATTGAGAAAATGCGAAAATCACCCCAATTTCAAGAGAGGCGATTGGAAGGATCCTAATAATCACAGACCCACGTCTGTCACGTCTCTTTCTCCTTATGCTGCTTTCACACATGGCAGTATTTTTCGTTCACGTCATCACTAGATATCGAACATTTAATAAGCAGCAATCAGCCTACGATAAATTTAGGAAATCACGTTCGCGCGAAACTCAGTTAGTATTAATTTTTGCCCGAAACCTACCAATATCAGACGAAAATTGTAAAGTGGTGGATGAAAATTCTTGAATCTTTAAAAAAGGTATTCGACAAGGTATTGTAAAGACAAAATGTAAATTTCTGGCATTGATGAATAAGTTATAAAGTGGGCGAAAGACTTAATATTTGAACTTAGCTTTTACTTTAGCTTTATGTGCTCCAGTAGGGTCAGCTTGATCCTGAAAGAGACACAGAAAAGTGTTTTCGGACCTCGTACTTTTTTTTGATTTAAGTAAACGAATATAATTTTTTGGTTTACTAGTAATAAGGATGGGGATGATACCGTCATCTACACAGAGGTACTTATTAAGAAAACCAAATCATGCTATCAAATCATTTGGAAACAAATTTTCCAACGAATGGATGTCAGAGCTTAGCTATAATGTCCGGTCGTTAATTTTGTTTAATAAAAAAGAGTTATGTTGTGACCACCTATATTGAATCGGTAGTAACGAACTGAAAGTGGTCGATTCTGTCAAGCGCCCAGTTAAGTAACTATTTCTGGGATTCCAGTATCCAATTAAGCGTGTTTCCCACACACAAAAAGATTTGTGGAAAGGCAATATAAAAATGTAGGTTTCATCTGACGCACTATTGATAGGATTGATTCAAAGGTTAAAGCACTTTTCTGTAACACTCTATGGTGAGACCCAATTTCGAATACCTTGCAGTAAAAGAGGATAATTCATGAAATGAACAAGGGTTCAGTTCGGGCACCACGATTCGTTAAAAATTGCTGCGATAACACTTTAAAAGCTTTACAGCGATTATCATAGATCTCAGTTGATAGTCGTTAGAACGAAAAAGATATATTGATTTAGAACCACTGAATTCTATAGTGAAGTTTACTCAAATATACGTAGAACGGATAACTGAATAAACTTCACATTGACTGTCCGACAAATTAAAACACAAAGAGACGTAAGATTCCAATTGAGGGATTGAGGGATTCTTTCTATTCGCGGACATTGCATGAGTATAACCGCTCGAAAATATACTAAACTATTTTTAAAACCTGAGGATCTACAAGAGGATTGACGTACAAAAACTTGATGTCCACACCGCCTGCCATACACCATTAGTGGAGGCTTTCATGGTATGTAGACGTGGAGGGAAATGTGAGAGAGTTTTGTTCAAGAATTTCAAATATAGGAGCATTGAAATTAAAGGGTTTTTTTCATAGCAGGAGGCCCTTAATGATCGGGAACACCTGACTGAGACAACAAGCGTTTGTTTCCTTTGACTTTTATTTTAAAATATTTAGGGAATCTATTGGAAATTTCTCAACAGCTGCTTTACCTTTGCTTTGTTCAATTATCATAGCATTATTCAGTTATGAAAACATATTTCTATCATAAACTTATTGTACAGAGAATTCTCAGAAAGTGAATTTCGATTAAGAAAGTGACTCCTGAATTAGTGATACCAGTTTCATTATGTTTTTTTTTTCGTAGCCATAGCACAAACAACAACTACCTATATCCAACGATGTGCTTAAAAAACAAATAAAGTACCATCGATGACGAATAAACAAGTGCTAAACAATTACTAATTTCTATCCGGACGATTTCTGGGTGGCTGTGTAAGTTTAAAGTATATTATGATTACATTTTCGCGGGCATTTACCTATATTTGTTTAATATCCTTCGGAAAGAATTCCTGCTTGCCAGTAAAAAGAGGACCGACTCCTTACGGGCGAAGTGGATAACTATCATTCTCCTCCGCAATCTCCAGGGTCCACTACGCCCCCTCCC
>WURS02036098.1:2500-56967 GCA_011762765.2 Rhinocypha anisoptera
TTACGCTTTCTCTACCGTAAAAACGCGTTTTGGACATTTGGACAGATTAAATTTCTGATAAATTTGTTTATATCTTTATGTGTATATAATATTTTTTATGTGCATAAATAATAAGGCAATAAATTTTGAAACTCAAAATTAGATTTAGTTTAAGACAATTTAAAGACACTATTTATCAAATGCGAGTATGATTTATATATATATGTTTAAATTTGCATTTTTTATTTAAATTTAAAATTTAATCTCAACAAACAATCGTAAGTTGGATTTAATTCTTTTTTATTTGATTACGTAAGGCTTAAAATAATAAAAACGGATGCTAATCAGGTTCTCTTTCTCTTTCTCTTTGCCAATGATGATTGTAGATGATTGACTTTTACTTTACATAGAAAAGAGAGATAATGCGATTAAGTGCAAGTGTTTTTATTATTATTATTCATCTTCTACTGAACACATTCAAGAAGTTAAACGAGATATCAGAACAGAAGAACAAGAAAAGAAAGTGTGCGCTTAAGTGAGAGATCAAGTTTAGGGTTTAAAGTTGAATTTCTCTCTCTCTCTCTCTCTTGCTATCATTTTCTCTTTCCTGGTCAAGGAAGAGATTTATGCCGAGGGTAATTCGGAGCTGTCGGGAATCAAATCACTTAATCTCCTTCAACCTTACATACACAAACATATATAAGCTTAACAAAGTGCTAAACCGGTTCAGAATTAAGCATCGATTTTCTCCATCTCGTTCTAACTATCTCACTATCTCTTTTTCTTTCTCTCACTTGCTAACTAATACACAAAAGCAAGTAATAGTAATGCTAAGATGAACAAGCAAGTTCATCTTTTCGGGCTTCGAGACTGTCGCATCGATAAACTTGAAAGGTCGGTTGGGTTGACCGAAATAAAGAGAGAGAAAGAGAGAGAGATCAAAGCAACGCACTCACGCAATCTCAAGTCGCGCAAATGTTGACATTTCTGCAATGCTAACAAGGCACAAATTACTAGATTTCACAAATTAGGATGCGCATATATTTATATATTATAATTATTACATTATTATAAGAGTTATGGTTGGTTGGTTGGTTTAAATGTCGAGACAATTGGCCATCATTTGCATCATATGATCATCATCATATCATGATTATCTTTATCTTAATCAGTGTCACCATTATCAAGCAACTCAGCATAGCAACTCGCATATTCTTTGCATAAGCCAAACTATGAGTTAAAATTAGACAATAATTAATATTTTTGCTAAATATGAAATTGTCTAACCTGGATGATAATTTTAAAATAGTTTTTTGGTTTTAAAAATTAAATTAAAATAAAGTTATTTTCGTATTTTAGCAGTCGCTGCCTCAAGGTGTCAAATTTAAATTAAGTGCGAATTGAAATTCGGTGTGGTTTTGCAGAAACGTGAAACGTGTCTGTGGTTGATTTAATGCAACTCAAATAATCAGAAGAATAGTTTGAAAAGAAGAAGAAGAAGAAGAAGAAGGGAGAAAGATATAAAATAAGGAAACAATTTTATTACGGCTACCACCTGTGCGTGAATGTGTATAACGAGCTCTGATTCGTCTCAGTGGGTCGTAAATCAGTTCCCTCACATTCGAACCCTCGGGTTACGTAATGTAACTATGTGTGTATGTGTGAATGTGAATGTAAATCAATTGTATTCTTTTTCTTTACTTTTTTTCCACTCTCACTGATTCTCTCTCTCTCTCTCTCTCTCTCTCTCTCTCTCTCTGTCTTCAATTACACCGAACGGTGTTTTATTTGGCCCAAATTGAGCGCGTGTTGCGTTCACAAAATTTATTGGTTCCCAGGTTGGGCTTATTGACCACACTTGGAGTTTGTATGAAAAAAGCGAGCAGTCAAATTGAGAGAGAAAAAGAGATAGAGAGAGAGAGAGGCAGAATGAGAGAGAGAGAGAAAAATTGAATAGAGTGAAAAAAATAAGAAAAGATAGATGAATTGAAAAGAAACCTTGCTCAAGCGGGGACAACAAAAAGCAACTTTATGACGTAACAACGATAAAAGCTATAATTCTTATGCAAAAAAGAACAATACCATTGGTGGTGGGTGAATAAAATCGATTTGGGTTCTTTTGGCTCAGGTGTGTTAGTTTCTCTCTCTCTCTCTCTCTCTCTCTCTTACTCTCTCTCTCTCTCTCTCTGTGTGTAACAACTTTATTAATGTTGGCCAGTGGCTGAATGTGGTCCCAAAGAACAAATAAATTCAAATAACTTTTACCTTTGTTCTTTTGTTTATTCTGGCGCCACCAACTTGGTTATTGGAATTTTTGTGCTTTTATCAAATTCACGGTAATTCAATTATACAAACTATTTGTTCACATAAATTCAGTTTCTGTCATACTGATCACCACTATTGACTTTTAGGTTTTGGTAAATTTTATTATATAACTTACACTGTTATAAATACTGTTTCGTTATAACCTGACATTGAGCACGTTTCTGGTTATAACCCTTCAATTTTAAAAATGCAAATTTTTTAAGTGACAGTTTAAGAAAAGTTAGCTTATAATCCTACAATTAAATCAAATAAAATTATAATCATTGATTTTATTAACTTACATGTTTAAATTAAAAGTTCATTACTAAAATATGTCAAGTTATAACAGTACTTTTACGAACAGTATTTTTAACAGTGTAAAAAAATAACGTAAAAAATTTAATAATTTATATTAAATTAAATAATTAAAATAATCAATTTGTGAAACATCATTCTGTCATAATATTTTACCCCTCTTGCATTTGTTTTGGGTTAAAACTTTCATCTCAAAGAGGGGAGGGATTATCTCCCCCGAATGATAGTTAATCCGGTGGCACCCTCCGTGCAGTTGGTTAGAGAATTTATTGGCTTTTGCCACTTTTTCCCAGTGGCAATACGCAATAAGTGCCATCTGTTTTATTATTTGACTTGACCTTGCCAATTGACGCAACTTGGCGAGTTAACCAATGAGTTTGGGTATCATGCGCTCTCTCGCAATCGGATCTTCATGTGAACATAATTTAACTTATACACACACACGCAAACGCAAACATTATGTGATAGAGGAAACGTCGTTGACGGGTCTCTCTCTCACTCTCTCGTTTTGTGGCTTAATTTATTGTTACGGATAGAGAAGCTTGGACAATCTTGAGATGGCCGTAAATTTTCGGCTTTCTCTCTCTCTCCCTCTCTCTCTCTCTCTCTCTCTCTCTCTCTCTGAGGCAACTCAAATCTTGTCTTGTGCATTCCCAACAAGCCCACAAAGGCACGACGTGTGCCTCCAGGTAGAGAGAAAAAGAGGGAGAGAAAGAGAGAGAGAGAGAGAGAGAGAGAGAGAGAGAGAGAGGGAGAGAGAGAGGGAGACATCATCTCATCTACCTAGCCACGGGTCCACTCTGCCACCGTGATTGCGTTTTTTTCGTATTTGTTTGTTTAGTGCCTCAGAGTGCCTCTGTTGAAAAAGAGCAGTTTGCGCGCCCGCGCGTGCATGAGGCTTTCCTAGGTCTTACAATATATGCACTGATGAACTTATGCTTAGACAGAGAGAGAGAGAGAGAGAGAGAGAGAGAGAGAGAGAGAGTCACTTGTGGCAAGTTTGTTTTAACGATCATCGCCCTCATCAAGGCGAGTTAGTCCCTCTAACGATGATCGTCGTCCGGGCCGCGTAATCGGTCTAGGGGAGAGAGAGAGGTCCGTGTGGCCAAAGACACAGAGTCGAGACACCCGATGGGCAGACGGACAGACGGACTGGCCAATGTAGAGTCACAAGGGTCAAAGAAAGAGAGAGAGAGAGAGAGAGAGAGAGAGAGAGAGAGATTTGGTGACCTCTGAACTCTTGAACGCGCTACTGGCCATCAGGGGGAACCAAAACCAAACAAGCGAGTCCAAGCGAGTGTTGCACGACCAAGAGCCATCAAGACGAAAAGATGATGATGATGATGATGAAAATGATGATGATGGCTGTGATGAGGGCGATGAGGGTGGCTCAGAGCCAGCCAGGCACATCTTCGCACATTCACACGTCGAACTCTTACTCTTACTCTTACTCTCCCTCTCTCTCTCTCTCTTTCTTTTTCTCTCTGTCTCTCTCTTTTATTTTCTCTCTCTCTTTCTCTCTGTTTCTATCTCTTTCTCTCTGTCTCTGTCTCTCTCCTTCTCTCTCTCTCTCTCTCTCTCTCTCTTTCTCTCTCTCATTCCCTCCCCAGACAAGCAAGCCGTCCGATTATTCTTTCAAACTCATACTACCCACCGAGAAAAAAGAGCACCGTCTCTCGCAATGGGTGCTACCGTCATGCAATCATCATCATCGGACAAACATACATACATATACGTTATTTTTACTATCAAAATATGAATTGAGTATATATAAAAACCCGATGGAACACTCTCACTGTTGTACTCACTTTGTGCCGGTGCCGACACACTTTCATACAAATACAAATATACACTCAAAGCAACATGTGAATCTGTAACGTGCCGATTCGTAGTAATTCGTTGTCGGCGCCAATATTACAAAGAGTGAGAGAGAGAGAGAGAGAGAGAGAGGTGTTCGCTCCAATTAGGATCGTTGTGAGATGTCCGCTTGTGACTCACACGCGCTCAACAAGTTCATCATCATTGTACCCATCAACCGAAAGTTTGCCATCACCCTTGTTTAGACGCTTAACAAACGGTGCCGACAATCAAATACAAACACAGACTTGGACTCCTAATTGCTCCCATTATTATTCTTGAGAAAGAAAGAGAGAGAGAGCAAGAGAAAAAATATATAAAGTCGATTTGGTGCTTATTGGCAATATAAGTTTGTATATGCCAAGTTAATTTCGATTTACCAGAGTCATGTGCTTGTTCAAGTCAATTAATGAAAGATGATGGGACGAAGTGAAAGCAAACATAATACGAGAAATGATTATTTTTGGGAGAGAGTAATACGGTCAGATCTGTGTGTATGTGTGTGTGTGAGACTAGAACAAACCGAACACAAAAAAGCAATTTGACATGAGCAATTGCTTTCGCATTTAAGTGTTTTATTTTGTTTTATGATTAATTGTTTCTATATATTTCAACCTGTTGAAATGTGAATTGTTTCGCTTAATACGATTGGTGCCAGGTCACACAGCCTGGCAGGGTGCTCTAATTGCGAACCGTTTTTCTGGCTGAAGAAGATGGCTCAGCTCAGCACGGTGGTCACTTATCGAAGGTGAAGTACCGCGTCAAGTGCACTTTTGGCAGCTTGCGCACGCCACAACTCACGAGATTCAATTTGCACCCCGCGAGTTCAAAGACTCGTTAAATTAAGTTTGGATTGGTTTGGGGAGACTTTTGGAGGGCAGTGAGAGAGAAAGAGAGAGAGAGAGAGAGAGAGAGAGAGAGAGAGCGACTTAGGGCGTATTGTGCTACTAGTGCAAGGACCAACAAGGTCCCAGGAGTTAGCACACTGTGTGTTAGCCTATCAATCAAAAATTCTTTTCACCGTGTTTTGACAGTCTGTTTGTGCCAGTTTGTGTGAGTTAGCTCGTTGGTTCGAGTGTCCACACACGGAAAGACTCGGAAAGCTTGGGAGGCCAACTGGCCACTGGTCACTGTGTGTCCCTCACTTGCTCCAGGGGCATTGATCGCGATCAAAAGCCTTTCTGAAACTAAACTGTCAACCCCAGTCACTGCCTCCAATTATGTCTGGGCAGTGATTTTTACAATTGGCAGAACCCGAGTCGAGGGTGCCATTCACAATCAAATCAGACTGGAATGTGACAGTGTAGTGTTGCCATTGTCACCGTCAATTCATTGTGACCTCATGTGACACTGACAGCTAGCCCCGAGCCCAAAAACCTCTCTTTTGGGTCAACATATTGACTCATTCACACACCAACGCTTTGAATTTCAAATGTGAATTTAATCTAATTTAAAATTATCAGTCCACAAGTCAGTCTGGTGCCACTTGTCGCACCAAAGTCCTTGGGGGATTGCACTAGATACACCGAATCCGCAAGTGAGTTAGCTCCATGTTCTTCTGAGTCTGCATTGAGTTGAGATTTTGAAGTTTAAAGACATACATACACACATATGAATTTAATCTAATTTAAAATAATCAGTCTACGAGTCAGTCTCTCTCTTGATAGAAAGTCTGGTGCCACTTGTCGCACCAAAGTCCCTAAGGAAAGATTGCATTAGACACATCGAACCCGCAAGTGAGTTATATCCATGTTCTTCTGAGTCAGCATTGAGTGAAGATTGAAGTCTAAAGACACACCAACATACATATTGACTCATTTACACACAAATGATTTGAATTTCAAATGTGAATTTAATCTAATTTGAGATTATCAGTCTACAAGTCAATTAGAAAGTCTGGTGCCACTTGTCGCGCCAAAATATTTAGGTAAAATTGCACTAGATACACCAAACCCGTAAGTGAGTTAGCTCCATGTTCTTCTGAGTTAGCATTGAGTTGAGATTGAAGTCTAAAGACCAGGGCCGTGCATGGGATCATCGGCGCCCTCGTGCAAAAAAACTCAGGAGCTCTTAAAAAAGCAATAATTTGGGCGTTGAACCACTAATTTGCACCACCGTTGCACCACATTTGCACCACAGATCTTAGCGCCCTCGTGCATTGAACAAGTTGCACCTATGGGATGCACGGCCCTGCTAAAGACACACATACACACATATTTACTCATTCACAGATACCAACGCTTTGAATTTCAAACAAATGTGAATTTAATCTAATTTGAGATTATCAGTCTACAAGTCAGACTCTCTCTCTCTCTCTCTCTCTCTCTCTCTCTCTCTCTCTCTCTTGATAGGAAGTCTGGTGCCACTTGTCGCACCAAAGTCCCTAGGGGAGATTGCATTAGACACACCGAACCCGCAAGTGTTCTGTTCTTCTGAGTCATCATTGAGTTGAGATTTTGAAGTCTAAAGACACACACAAACACTCACATACACATCTGGCTATAATCATCGCCACATCTCGCGAAAGTGACATGCCAAGTCAAACAAACAAATGCAAACTAGACATAGGCCTGTCAGGCTGATGAAATAAGATGAGATGAGATGTCTAGTGGTTAGGGTGCGGGCCCCAGTGAACTATGGCCAATGACAGAATGACTGACGGACTGACTGACATGATCATGTCCAACTCTGGTAGATATCGTCCACTGTTTATATATATTGCACCTCAGCATGCCATCATAGCTTTTTCTGAGATGGATGATGGGACGTTTCTCTGTGTGTGTTTGTACCCAAATTTGTATTATAGGAGGATTACAGTTATTTAACAAACACATATTTTAATGCTTTCAAATCAAAATATTTCTATGTTTGTGTCATATCAAAAGCACACACACAAATGTCTGTTGATTGGTTTATCAAAATATAATTTTATAACATGCATATGTGTAAATTATATATAAGCGAAACGTAGTCTGATTAAAGAATCAAGCGAGAATGTGTTGAATATTGAAAGTGAATTAGCGAGCATCCGGTCGGTAATTTATCAGTATTTATAAATATTTTAATGCTTTAGATTAAATATTTCTGTTTGTGTCATTTCAAAAGCACACACACAAATGTCTGTTGATTGGTTTATCAAAATATAATAATATAACAGGCAAATGTGTAAATTATATATAAGCGAAACCTAATTCGATTAAAGAATTAAGCGAGAATTGTGCAAATGTGTTGGTTATTGAAAGTGAATTAGCGACATCCAGTCAGTAATTTATCAAATTTGCTATTTATACATATTTTAATGTTTTAAACTCAAAATATTTTTATGTTTGTGTTATGTCAGATACATCAAATATCTGTTGATTGGCCCCAAAAAATATTAATACTATGTATATTATATAAGCACAAAACCTAGTTTGATCAAAGAATCAAGCAAGAATTTGTGCAAATGTGTGTTTGATATATATTGAAAGTGGATGTCGGGCATCCGGTCGGGCAAATCACCACCGCATGCAGTGTGCAGTGCAAGCTTCATCAATCATTACGATTTTGGAGAGGTCGCGAGAGAGATCAAGCCGGGGGAAAGTGGAGTGTCGAGTGAAGGCTGGCAAGTGAGGCCGATCGATCACAGCCAGTGGCGCAATCACTGCTTACCCAAGTCCCCCGCACGCCCACCACCCGCAAGCCACTTGGTTTTGCTCTCATTTTCTCATTCTCCATTCTTCATTCTCTTTGTTTACATTCCCACCAAGTACTGTGCAGTGTATGCAGCACTTCACAGCTTGGCGGAAGCAAGTGGTGTGTGTGTATATATGTGCCCCAGCGAGACCTGTGGCTGCTGGTGGTCTCTCAGCTCGATCGATTGGACATTTCTTCCCAATCTTAATCGCTGCATACGGTGCAGTTCATTTGTCACCAGAATCAAAAACTAGCCTCGAGCGGGCTAGTGACAGGGACGGTGATTGACCACCCTGGTCTATCACTTCACCTGTGTGTGTGAGTGTGTCTCCGTGCAAGGTTGGTCACTCATCATTGGTTTGACACTTTGGGTCATCAAGGCTTGGCCCCTAATGGGACCCGAGAGATAGTGCTGTCAGATTAGCAGAATCAGAGAAAGAGAAAGAAAGAAGAATAATGAAACAAAAGCCAGTGGGGACCAAGTCAATAAATGTTGCTTCTTGGCCTCCCGCTAGGTCAGTCAGTCAGTCAATGCAAAGTCACCTGGCATTTTTTGTCTTTGTTCTCACAGATACACACACACACACACAGAGCAGACAACAATGTGCCCCAGAGAAGAGCACAACTAGCTCTGGATTAGTTCAACTCATATATATATGTCAACTTTGTTGAGATGACACTGACCACTGGGACCGACTGTCGCCAATCGATATCAGCCAGTGTGATCAGATGCCAAAGAAGAGTGCGTCTGGTCAATATACGGTGGTGCCAGGCCTTTGCTCGCCTTTTTTGTGCCACTTGATGACTTGACAGGCCTCACACTGGTTTGCATTGGCATTGGCATTGCCTTGCTGTGAACGTCAAATGCAAATGCAGGGAACGCGCACCGCAGGAGCTCCGCCAGTGGCAAGTGTGTACAGTATACACGATCTTCACCAAGCCTACTCACCACTCGACTATTCGGGATTTGCATACCCCCCTCTTCTTCACCCCCAAAAAACTCAAGAGCAGCACAAGAGAGGTTTAAGTGTGGCTTAAGTGGCACCCCCCTCTCCAACAATATGATGAGCGTATAACCGGCCAGAAGCATAGAGAATCGCGTTAAGCACTTGCTGCACATACTGACCAACTGCACCAGCTGCACACACTAACACTGGCGCCGGATTAGTAATGGGCCAAACGTTGCTTTTCAATAGGGACCACATTCTCAAGTGCACTTGTGTGTGTCACAGTGATTAAGATCTCAGAAAGCAGAAGTGACATGTCAACACACAAAGAGACACTAATCATCTTCACTTCTTTACAATTTTTTTGTTTGTTTGGCATTTCACATTCTTCTTCTTCATTATATCGTTAAGAATCTTATATAGAATGAGAGCAAATAAGAGGATTTTAGAAAATTGACTGTTTGAATTTAGAATTTGTCCTGTCACTCATAGTAAGAGGGACAAAAAAAGACAAATTGATTTGTGCCAGGAAATGAGCAACTCTTTGTGTGTGTATATACGACCCAAAATTGAATCTTGTTAAGCCAGTTAAGCAAACATGCAATTTTGACTAAAAGTGACACTTGGGGCCATTTAGCGTTGGTGTTGGGGTGAACACTGATCACAGCACACATCGGTGATAATGATTAATTGCGCGTTTTGGAGTACAGAGAGGGAGAGAGAGAAATAGAATAGAAAAAAGCGAGAAAGAGTGAGAGAAGAAGAAAGAAAGAAAGAAAAAAGATAAGAAACAGAGACAAAGAAAGAGAAATAGATAGAATAGATAAAGAAGATAGATATAGAAAAATAGATAAATAAAGAGAAATAAACAGAGAGTGGGAAAGAGAGAAATAGAAGGGGAAAGAGAGAGAGAGAGAGAGAGAAGAGAGAGGGAGAGAAAAAAAGAAAAAGAGAAAGAGAGAGAAAGAGAAAAAAAGAGAGTGAGGGAGAGGCATTAGAGGGGGCAAATGTGACCATCCAGTGAGCGAGAGAGATAAGACACTGGGTCATATCGCATACGTTGATCATTAGTTTGAAAAGTGGGTCCTGTGCGTGACAGTGAGTGAGGCCCAGAGAAGAACTGGTGCTGTGCTGTGCACTCGAATTGGCCTAATGAGAGACCCTTGGTGATGACCCGCGGCGCGCGCCCAAACCACTTTTGCCAGTGCCACTCTTCACTCCACAAGACTCACACACACACACACACACACGCCACATGTCACCCGATGGGGCGGAGGGTTCCAGCCAAGCGTGCAAAGTGCCCACTTGACAACTCTCACTGCCACTACTGGCAAGGTCACCAGTACTAATCCATCTTGTCGTTTTGAACAGTAATGATGCTGCAATCCCACTTGAATCTACTGCTCAACTAAAAGTGGAATAAATATTTTAGCTAGTATAATAAGTAAACCTAAAACTAAAATGTCAGGAAAAAAGTTGCCGAGGTCAAACTCGAGTTGTCATATTTCAAAAGGTTAAAGCAAAAAATCAAATCAAATTAAATGCGAATTTGAATAGTTCTGCAAAGAATTTGAGTAAAATGGCAATAAAATTCGAATCACAACAGTAAAAGTAAGATTCGAATCGTTTAAGAGTTCGAATTGTTTAAGCACAGTGGAAGTAGCGTAACTCTCACTATCATTGAATACTTACCCCATATAATTGAAACCCCAACCCAAAACCAACCAACAAGACAAAACACCAGACAAGTTTTTTTGTTCAATCAAATTTTATTTATTATTTTTTAGAGTATATATATGACAATAAAACTATAAATAATAATAAAATCAAAGAGTCACAAAATATAATAATTATATAATGAAAGAATAATACAAAAGAGTGTTTATGGTCACACAAAACAAAATATATATATGTACAAAACTACAGCAAGCAAATCATTGGTAGAATTGAAACTATGTGAGAATGAGAAAAAAGCAGAATAAATCAAGTAATCTATGTACAGTTAAGTTCTAACAGAATTAGTGTGGATGTGTGTGTGACTTAGACAACCAAGAACAAAAGTGGCAACAAAGTGTATGTGTGGGCGGGTGTTTTAGACGGCAGTCTCATTTCCAGTGCGCGCAAAGGGCACCATCGCCTGTGGATGTGAGTGCTGGGTAAAGTACACTACCGGATTTGACTGTGACGAACTTGCCGTTGTTGACAAGGTGGAACCGGCAAACAAGGGCCCGGTAACCACTGGGGCTTGAACCAACCCATGAAACGGGTTAGTACTCTCTACTGCATTGGTAGTGGTTGTAGTGGTTGCAGCCGAAGAGGTTGATGTGTGATCGTTTACGAAGAAATAGTGCTCTCCCATCGCATTGGTTGCTGGCATAAAACCGGCGCCAAAGTTAAACGCCGGTGCCTGACCGGAAAAGTGCTGACTCGCAAAGTGTCCCACATTACCCGCCAACACCGTCTGTCCTCCGTTTTCCGCTCGGAACATCACCGGACGGTGATTCATTGATGATTGCTGGGACGAGATTACTGACACGCCACTACTCGGATAGACCTTCTTGGTGAAGCAACGCGACAGGAAGCATCGCCACGAGTTGATTGGTGATCGTACCGTCAGAATCCACAGGCCAGTTTTGATACCAATTACAAGTGACATAAATAGCTTCATGTTGAATATCTCAAAGTTGGGCCTGGTGCTTTCGATTGACTCTCGCAGTGGTTGCGCTGCGCTGCTAGCAGTGTGATTGCTCGCTTCCTCGCCGCTTCGCAATAGCCAATTATGTCGGTAAACGTATTCGTATATGTTGGCAGCGAGAACGCATAGCGCGGGTAGCGTGTAGAAAAGAACAAAAATTCCGGTACGAACCAAACTGGCGTCTTTTGGATCGGTGGTCTTGCGCGGCAAACGATGACGGTGGGGGACTCGGTTCACCGAGTGAGCTGGACGAAACAGTGGAGCTTGTGCGCTGTTGGCCGGATGAAGAAACGGTTCGGTGGCGCATGGTTTCTGAGAGACAAACGCCATTCGAGCCTTGGAGCCCGACGAGGAGTAGGACGAAGTGGATGAGACAGTCGAAAAGTGGTGGTTGCCAGAGACCACCGATTGACCGACACTAGGAAGCAACAGTGATTGACCAGATCCAGCTTGACCGTTACGTAGACTGTTGCGCGTCGAACCACTGCGGCACAGCTTGCGACAAAAATCCCCGCAACTGGTTGAACCCGATTCACCCGAGTGCAAACTGGGATCAGTGTCCAGATCGGCTGTCGGATTGTGAAATCCTTCCGGACTTTCATCCATGTTGGTTTCATCGCAACAGCAGCATTCTTCGTAGAAGAACGAGAAAAGCCGAAGTCGAAGAGCGAGAAAACTGGTGACAATGTTGAAGATGCCAACTCCGAGATAGAGTGTCATTGGTAAGATGACAAAATAGAAAAGGTTGTCATCGTTCTGTGCGCCCACATAGCACAAGCCAGTCAACTCATCCGCATCGACGGCACGCATCACCAGTGCTGCAAGGGTGTGCAGTGCTGGCACTGTCCACGCCAGAGTGTGATACAGCTGACTCTGTCGTGAAAGCTTCTCGAGAGACCAACCGAAAACAAGTTGAAGCGACCAAAGAATAGCGAGCACCAGCCACCAAGCGGCACCAGCCATGCCGAAGTAGTAGAGCATGAGGAAGGTAAGTGTGCAGTGCACATTGTTGGCACCTTCTTGCACTAGGAGAGACTCGCCACTGGCGGGGTCTAAGTAGCAAGCAATCGTTTCGCGGCCCAGTAGGGAACGATAGAGATAGACAAAAGCGCAGATTGAGTAGCATACTGTGATGTAGAAAATTGCGCGTTCTGGATAGCGATACTGATTGGGCGACCAGATAAAAGCTAGAATGGTGCAGAGACAGCTGATCAACGAGAGACTTGACCAAACCACGGTCCAGTAGTCGACGAAGTGTTTGTTTTCCATGGTAAACAAAACATCGGTGCCACAACGCGCCACACATCGATTGCGTGGATGTTCCAAGTGTACGTACTGCTCGGCATGTCTATACTCGCGACACTGGGAGTGCAATGCTCTCCCGGGCCCTGATGTCTCTTTGTAATCAATTTCCAACTTACGACTTGAATCGATGGTTTTGGTCACGCTTGGCACCAGATCGTGAGTTGGCTGGTGGTAGTTGGATACGAAGTCGTGGGTTGGGTTGACCGAAATGGGATCAGATGGCTTGGGAGATGGAAGGAAATGTTCCTCGTCGGGACCGGTCATGCACATACTGTCTACGGTGTTCTCTTCGACAAACTTGGAACAGTTGAGCGCCGATGGCCAGGAGAATCCAAGACCTTGCAGAACTGGTTCGCAGCGTGATTTGACATTCTCGCAGAGTGGACGACATGGACCGATTGTAATTGGCACTTTTTCCGTACACATAGGAACGTGTACCGAACACAGAAAGAAGAGAAGTTGTGATGAACAGCCATACTGGACCAGTGGCATGAAGCTCTGGAGAAGCACCTCCGCGTCGGCTTGCTGTTCGTGACCAACCAAGTTGGGCATTGAGGTGACGTTGTACCCAATTCCACGGCAAGCATCAATGCGAATCTCCTCGCACTGATGTGTGGGCGTTTTGATGTCCGGCATGCCGCGTCCGTTCATCACCGCAAAGAAGTCGTCCTCGTGAATGCCATCAATCGGTCGAGAGCCGCGTGGTGGGAAGAGCTCCGATGAATAGTCGTCATGATTCAAGAAGTGATGACTCGGTGTAACGGTAGTCGAGTGTTGCTTCCGTCCACGCTTGTTGCCCTTGCCGCGTGCGGCCAAGCTCGATGATGCTAGGCACCAGAGCACTACTACCAGTGCTACCAAGTATCGCAGACGAGCCATAGTGTGGCACCACAGATTAGTTCACAGACACACACCAAAGATAGAATCACACAAGATAGAATTTATTTAAAAAAATAAAAGTGAGTGCTCGAGAGACTAAGTCACACTAAGTGAGACATGACACGAATGATACTCGAAGTCCGAGTGACTGAGAGCTGACTGGGAGCTGGATTGGAGTGGCAAGTGACGCAAGACCGACCAGTGCAAGCTCCGGGACGAGACTGAGGAGAGAGCAGGAGGCGCAACTGGTCTTATACGGAGAGTGGCACAACCACCACTGCTAGTGGTAGTACCCCAACTCACCTCGCTGCGCGCCTTCTACGCGTGCCACCAGCTAAAGCTGAGCGTGCCAAACCTGCCTTAGGTCCAGAGGTCTATCAATCAACTGGACCCACTGATAGTAGTGACCCTTTTCAATCTGCTTGACCATCAATGTACCATTGATAACAATTGTGATATTCGAGTTGACTCATTTCGAATGAATATTATCTCGGCTCAAGGTTCGTTATTGACTTGGAGTTACTGACCACTTGGGGACACATATACATATTACAAAATCGGATATTGTCAAAAATTTACTTACAGCAATAAATACTTAAAGTGCTAAAAAGCCAAATTGTTAAAAATTACCGTCCGGTTATAACCCAACATTAGAAACGTTTCTAATTATATAATGGACAAATCTTTGTTAAATTATTTTTAATTCATTAAAAATGTAAATCTATAAGTAGACATTTTAGAAAATAAACGCTTATAAGCTTAACTTTTTTGAAATGTCGTAAGGTTATAAGTCATATTTTTTTATTAAAAAGTCATCTTATAAGCTGAAATTAATGAAATAATTTATGTTATAACCAGAAACTTACTCAATGTCCGGCTATATAATCAACACTGTTACAAATACTGTCTGGTTATAACCTGACATTAAGCACGTTTCTGGTTATTCTCTTACAATTCCAAAAATACCAGCTTTTAAGGTAACATTTTTAGAAAAGTTGGCTAATAACTCAACAATTTTGAAAAATTCAGCTTATAAGCGTTGATTTTCCAAAAAGTTTGCTTATAAACTTGAATTTTCAAATTGAAAGTTTATTACAAAGACTTATCGAGTTATAACCAGAAATGTGTTTAATGTTGGATTATAACCGGACAATATTTTTAACAGTGAAGACAGCTTTTCTATCCAGTGTTGCAAACTAAAATACTGTCATGTACTTATAGCAACAAAGGCGCCATCTAGTGAATCCCATTCTAAACTTCGTACATTGAGTGTGCTGTGTGCACTGCTCTACTAGTGTGTGTGTGTGAGCGAGTGAGTGTGAGTGAGTGAGAGTGGAGAACAGAGAGAGAGAGAGAGGACAAGAAGGACGCGTAGAGAGACTTTTTGTTATTGTAGTTGATGCGAGTAGAGTGAGTCGCTAGAGTGGTGTACGTGATCACGCCATTGCACACACTCACGGCCAAGGAGTTTTCGCTGTGGTGAATGCCTTCGGAAAGCTGACATTGTCATCATCATCGATCGACACAACGCACACTCGTCAGCATATTACCACTGCCACTTGCACATCTCATACTCACTTTTTTACATCTCTACCACTCTCACTCTTTCTCACCACCGCCAACTGCAGTGTTTGCTGTAATTTCGCTCAAGCTAAATGACTCTTTAGCCTGTTGATGTCATCCGAACAGTTCTCCCTTGTGCCAACTTGTCCGTTGTTGTAGATTTTAGTTTACGTCGTTGTTGTAAAAGTAAACACGATGAGCACCGTAAGCCGACTGGATACCATCTATCGCAGTATTCTGCTTTCCAAATTTTTTGTCAAAGGATGGGGTGATCCCGAAAATATGAAAAGGTTTGTGTGGTGTTACACGTACGCGTTAAATCATTTTGTTCAAAATTGATATTTTACAAACTAGTTTATACTTTAAAATTTTAGGTAAATTAAATTTTAAATTATTTTTTATTAATTTAATTTGACAAAGTTAAATAATTATTAAACAATACATTATAAGTTATGTTTTAATTATTGTGATACACCAAATACAAAAATGCTTTATATTTTACTTTTTTTTTCATACAATGCCATTGAATGCGGTGAAACATTGTCAATCCATAAATTTTTAACTATCTACTTTTTCATTTGTTTTACTTTCCAAGCATATTGAAATAGTAGTAGTAATATTTATTTAACAGGCCAATTTATCGATTATCTGTATATTAGAATAATAGCTATGTATGTGTTACGGTAAAAATTGAGTTTTCTGGTAGAAGTAAACGTTGGTTTATCTATCAGTAAATGTAAAGTCTAAAATAATGGTAAAAAATTGTATAGTAGAATTCTTGTTGAAGTTTGATTTAACTTTAAATTTTGTTACAATTTTCTCTATATATAATAATGAATAATATGGTCGGGGTTTTCTATGTTCAATGTTTTATGTTCTATCATTTTTTGGTTTTCTGTTAACTACGTTTTGAAATGTAAGAGTTACGCGACTTCCAATGTGCTTAACCGATTTGAATCTAGCTTTCGATGTTACAATTTGAATTGTATTTCAATTTGAATTGAATTTTTCCCATTTACTTTAGAATTATGATAAATTGAGTTTGACCATCGTCGGCGTTTGTGCCGGTTTTCTTGTAAAAATTTATATTAAAACTATTTTAACTATTCTAACTTGTTGTTTTTTCTTCGTCAAAAAGAATCTTCAAGTTTCGCAAGATCATCTCGAATCGTGAAACCTGCCAAAATCTGGTAGCCAGTGATCATCCTGTTCAGATTGATCGCGAGGTGGAGAGCAACGATCATTACACACTGTACGAGGGTAGCTTTCGCAGTCCACTGGTGGACTACTTGCCTGAGCTGGTGCCACGCGAGTCCCATCGGGCCTACTTTCAGATGGTCTGGCCCAAACGATGGCCCCATCCAACCATCAAACCACTCACGGTTCAACTTGCCGGTACCGGTGATCATGTAAGTCAATTAGAGTATGTTAACCAGAAAAGTGCTCAATGTTAGGGAATAACCAGACAGTATTTTTAACAGTGTAGCCATTGGTAAGCAGTGTAGCTTTCACAATGCATAAATCGAACACTGTTTACTTCTCTCATTGCTTCATTTTTTACCAAGCTATTGGTATGCAGTGTAGCTTATACAATGCATAAATCGAGTTGCTTAGTGCACTAATTATTAGTCTAATATCTTTTAAAATATATCAATAGTGTAAAATTTGTTTAATAAATATATTTATCAAATTATATTCTAATCTGACATTACTCTTTCCTATTTTTTTAAAAATGTATTTTTACATTTATCTGCAGAAATTCTGGAAACGTCTCAACTTTATGGCAAAACCACTAGTGCGTGACTATGGCATTGGATCAATCATCTTGGAAAATCCGTTTTGTAAGTTTGGACTAGCAAATTTTATTTTCAAAATAATAAAAACAAATATAATTTGTTTTTGTTCTTGGTATTTGGGTAGATGGTTTTCGTAAGCCAGTCAACCAGCATCGATCATGTCTCAACAATGTGTCGGACATCTTTATTATGGGTGGCTGTCTCATTCTGGAGTCGTTGGCACTGTTTCACTGGGCTACTCGAATGGGATTCGGTCCTCTTTGCATTACTGGCATCTCGATGGGTGGTCATGTGAGTTTTTTTAAAACAAATCTACCAGTAACATTGTTTATTTTATTTTATAAATTTTTATAATAATATAAAGCTACACTGTTAAAAATACTGTCTGATTATAACCTGACATTGAGCACGTTTCTGGTTATAACTCGACAAGTCTTTGTAATAAACTTTTAATGTAAAAATGTATGTTTATAAGCGGACATTTAAGAAAATCAACGCTTATAAGCTGGCATTTTTGAAATTGTAAGGTTATAACCAGAAACGTGCTCAATGTCAGGCTATAACCAGACAGTATTTTTTAACAGTGTATAAAGAGTTTTAGAATTTATTGAGTGATTTTGTGAAGATTCAATTCTAATTATTACTCTGTTGTTGTGATTCAAATTCATCACCAATTTGAATTTAACTTTCACTGTTGTAATTTAATTTTTATGTGCTATTATTATTAACCAATTAACCGGGAGCATTGTTAAAATACTATTAGCATATCTGTTTATATAAGAAGTGCATTTGTAAAATTAAAATTAATATAGCTTTGTGTATATTATTTGCTAGTTTATATAACAGTACTATTAAAAAGAGTTGTTGAATTTATTGTTAAAATTTTATATTTCATTCTCCTTACAGAATGCTTCACTCGCAGCAACCAGTTGGCCCAAGCCAATTTGTGCCGTGCCGTGTCTTTCATGGACAACTGCTTCTTGTGTTTTTACTCAAGGTAATCCAACGTGCATCAAAATGTATTGATTTAAATCTTAAAACTATGTTTATTTGGATGCCATTATACTTCTAGGTGTGATGTCAGGCAGCATTCCGTGGCAGATTCTTGAAAACCAATACATGTCGTACGGCGATGAGTGTCGACAAGAGTTTGGCCGTTTGATTCATTCACCCGAAAAGAACGTATGTATAAATTGGTTGAACTAATCTTGTTTTCACACAATCTCACAAATATACACAGAGAGAAAGAGAAAACTTGAATTTAATATATTTAACTTTAGTTTAATTTTAGAATTTTTTTATATATAAGACAAATCAAACTTAACTACAATGTTAGAAATACTGTCGAGTTATAAAAAAAGCCTGTCTAATGTTGGGTTATAACCAGACAGTATTTCTAACAGTATAGTTATATATTTATATATATAGATTATTGACGTTTAAAAAAATTATAAGACTAATTAGGCTTATTGATATCTCTTATACAAAAATATGTGAATACATCATATTAACCGCTAAATGCGTTTAAGATGGCTCTTTGAAGGGCTGTTTGTGTAGTTTGAGGACGATTAGAATTGCTTGTGTTTGAGTAGTTGATTAGCGAAGATGAGAGAGGTGAAATTGAGTTGGGACTGTTCAAGTTTGGATTGGTTTGGATTGAGAGTCTTATTAATTTTTGGATTTTTTATTCACATAGAACAAGGATGAAATCTTCACTGCCGGGCGGACCTTTGCGAAGAGTTTGATCAACGTGAACACATTTCTGAGTGATCTCAACATGAGTCTTTCCTCGTATCTCGAAAAGTTGTCGATCGTGTCCCGAGCGAAACGAGTGCTAAAAGAGTCCCCGGGTGAAGTGTCTGCAACGCAAATCGAAGCGTTTCAATTTATGCGTGGCATCATGGACGAGTGTACTCACCTGGCCAACTTTTCCCCTCCGGTGGATCCTGAGTTGGCGATCATCATCAATGCACGACACGATGCGTACGTCCCATCAGCTGGTGTGATGCCACTCACCGACATTTGGCCCGGGTCCCAGGTTCGCTACCTCGACCGGGGACATGTTTCCGCTATTTTGCTTGATAACAACGAGTTTCGCAAAGCAATTGCCGACTCGATTCAACTGGCCGCTGCCAAGTATCACGGTGTGCACAATCTCTTCCAAGATTCTCGACTGGCGCACAACTAAGCACTTAACACATCACACACACACTCACATACACACGCGCACACTTTCATATACACTTATACACTCACAGAAATGATTTCAGTGGCTACTGAAAGTTGGCTAAGTTTGCAGTTTTTACTCGCTTTTAGAAATACTGTTTGTTATATTATAACTTATAACCTGACATTCAGCACGTTTTTGGTTATAACCTTACAATTTTAAAAATACTAGCTTTTAAGTTGACAATTTAAGAAAATTTGGCTTATAACTCGACAATTTTTAAAAAAATCAATTTATAATTGTTGGTTTTCCAAAATGTTTGCTTATAAACTTACATTTTTAAAATTGAAAGTCTATTACAAAGTCTTTTCGAGTTATAACCAGACAATATTTGTAACAGTGTAGTTTTAACCTAACATTGAACACATTTCTAATTATAACACAAGTCAAAATTTTGCTAGAGACTTTGTATTTAAAAATTGTAAATTTATAAGCAGACATTTTAGAAAATGTACGTTTATAAGTTGACATTTTTAAAATTGTAGAGTGTTATAAGTCAACTATTCTTAAATTGTTATCTTTTAAGCTGCCTTTTTTGAAATTGGTAAAATTCAACCCAGGAACGTGTTGAATGTTAGATTATAACCAAACAGTGAGAAAGAACTAAAAATTTAACTGATTTTCAGTAAACATTTAAATCATTTCAATGAGTGCTTGCATACTTGCATACGTACAAACACACTCGCCAAAGTGATTTAACCTTTCAGACCTCACCCAATGACACGAGTAACCATTTAAGCCAAACAAATGGTAAATTGAATTTTTGCTAAGTTGGAACAAACTTTGACTTGCTTAAAGCTATGTTAGACAGATTTTAGAATAATTGCCTAAATTAACGCTTTTAACCTTAAAATAACATTTTTACACCATTATTTTAATTTTCATAATCAATATTACCATTGAGTTTGATTTCTAAATACTAGTTTCTACTCAATATTTTGTTTAAAATTTTTGGTCTGTTACTTCTAAAATTAATGCCAACTTAATGAAAATTCAATTTAAGTTTTGCAAATTGGTTATTTGATTCCGTCATACTTTCTTAAATATATTGATATCTGCTATTTTATTACTTTTTTATTTCCCTGCCCTTCTTGCTCCATGTTTGTGCATTTTATAAAACACACTCAAATTGACAACTGTGCTTTGATATTTATGTTTGACATATATTCTTTTTATTACGTGTTATTGTGATGTGTGTGTATACGCTTGGTGCGTTGCATTTTTATATATTTTTTCCTATTTTAATAATTAAAATAAATTTCGTTTTAATCCTTGAATCTTAAATAACTAAACTAAACAATTTATGTAAATAAAATAATTAAACTTAAGTTACTGCTTTATCGGCTTTTCTAAAATAGCTTTTGTTCTCATAGAAAACCTGGCTGAAATTGATAAGATAATTATAATAAATTTTTAGAACCCTGTTTCGAAAAACCGTTAGACATAAAACCTGAGTAACAAAAGCACTTTACCATTTGATGACTGACTATGCACTAAAACTCATTTGAGATATATATATATATATATAAAAGTCATTAATTAAATATAAAACAAACTTTATGCATGCTAATTTCATGTTTTCGATTGACGACTTTTACTTAACGATTCCAGCACTGAATTTATTCACTATATAATAATTTTCCAAAGTTTATGTTCTAACAAAAACTTTATGATCAAGTTTCGTCATAAAGATACAGATGTAGGTTTGTCAATGGAATAAATAATGTCCGATGGCAGATTTGAGAAGTTTGAAATTTCGACCGATTTGTCAGACAAAATCATGACTTTTAACTAAATTTGACAAAAAAGACTAATAGTAAGAAGGGAGAGCTGAGCTCTCGCCTATGAGCAGTGCCAGAGAAATGCAGCGTAGGTTATCAGACTTTCTCAAGTTTCAATGGCCCGATTCTTAGGCCCTTTTGGACCCTGGGACTCCAATATTTTACCCAATGATTTTTTCCTTAAAAGAATCCTTTTTGTAAAGTTTCAGCTTTTTGGTGCCGGGGAAGTATACTAGAATTTTTGTGAAAACGGACAAACGGACAGAAACATGAAATTAATAGCAGGGCTTTTGCAGCAAAGCTGCCTCTCGCTCTGCTAAAAATTTCAATTATCACCAAGAACTTTTGTTCGGAATCTACGACTAAAGTGCCAAGTCCAATTACTTCTTGCTGGAGACAAAGTAAAATTCTAATTTGCGTTTGCTGTTAGCCGAGAATTGAGCAAAGTCCAATTGTCGCAATGACAGTAGTTGTAGCTCATATTCTCGGCTTTCTAATAAAAAATTTGCAATAATTTAAAATTTTTAAACTATTTATCTTATTTAAAGTACCTACTTATTTTAATTTATTGTGCTACCATATCAAACAAGCGATTATGGTGTTATTGTTTAGTAATAATCATTGGTACTTATTTTTGTATGCTAGTGCAGGTATTAAAACATAGATAAACACAAAACGCTAGCATCAGTGTTCATTCAAAAAAACCATGCTGTTAGTATATTTTTGTAATATTTAACATTTTTTCTTATCCTTTAACCAGAATATGGAAAGGCATCCAAAGAAATCGTGTTATTTGCAGAAAGATGTCTCAACGTATTGATAAATTAAGCTAAGTATGAAACAGTGCTTATTGTAATCAGAAAGTTGACAGATTGCATGACGTTTCAAACTGTACCAGTCGTTTCAGTGAAATCAAAACTGATCACAGCTGATTGCTACCAGAAAGTTAACAGACAATTATGTATCTAGCGAGTCTTGAGCCAAAGTGCGTGGTTTTACAGTGAGCTAAATATACTACCATGTAAAGACACATTTGCAACTGCCAAATTAAGTTTGCATTAAAAATCAATGGCATTGACTTCGTTTACCAAAAGCATATTTCAGTTTTTCTAACAGTAGCAAAAAACGACAATTTTTGTTTTTGTTCCTGTCTAGTTTATTGAAAGCATGTAAAGAGGAAAAACGTTTTAATGTAAATTCATTAATTGTCAACAATAACTCCCCACTGTATACTTGATTAAAATTTCATTTAAATCATCAACTTATGAGTCTCATTAAACCAACCTTTGCGTGACTTTTTATTCCCAACTTGATTCTACTATTTGTATTTTTCTCTTGCTCATGGCTTTTCTATCAACTTGAATATAAGTATATATGTGTGCACTGGTGTAATTCTAGTCGACAAATACCAAAGGTTACGCTTTCTTCAGCTACTTACAGCTGAAAAATTGGTTGAACTAAATTGTTATGATTTGTAGAAATAGTAAACATAAAATACATTTTATGTAAATCAATTCAAAACATCCACGTTCAAAAAGTTTAGATTTTAGATTTGAGTTAAACAAGTTTCAAGAATGTTCGTGACATGAATGGCGCTTGTTGTAGATTAGAGCACATTCTAGTGCTTATCTAAGCTGTCAATATCTTGTCGCAAGTTGAGTGAGATAAACTTAAATCAAGCGATATTGAGTAAAAATTTTGAAAAAAAACTCCCTGGACAATTGGCGACCCGAACGGTGACAGAAAATATTAGTCATTCAGATTAATGGGTTTAGAAAACACGCATTGATCAAAATGAATAATACTAACATGGAAGCAAAGACCAATTTAACTAAAAGGTTTGTCTCAATCCAATCAAGTCCGAACAAATACCCAAACCGAAAATGACCGCAAACATGTTAACTTTCTCAATAGTCTAAGAAATTAGACTTGGAGAAGTTTTGGGAACTCTCAAGCCTGCTATCAAAAATGACTTACACTTTCTCTTCGGCACCATAAAAATCTCAAAAATAAAGTCTTACCAATTTTACAATACAGGCAACATTAAACAATCATCGCACAATCTCTTTAAGCAAATAAAGATCACTTCTTCAACCATAACTTTTTTTGCATTATGTTTTTACAGATAGTTCTGTCTTCTTTTGCTACACTGTTAAAAATACTGTCTGGTTATAATCTGACTTTGAGCACATTGCTGGCTATAATCAGATAATTTAAAAATATTAGTTTTTAAGGTTACAATTTAAGAAAAGACGGCACAATATTCCCGTACAATTTCAAAAAATTTAGCTTATAAGCGTTGATTTTCCAAAATGTCTGCTCTGTTTCCAACTTACATTTTTAAATTAAAAGTCTATGACAAAGACCTGTCGTGTTATAACCAGAAACGTTCGCAATGTTGGGTTATAACCAGACAGTATTTTTTTAACAGTATACCAAATGTTGTCGTCATAGAAACTTGAAGTTACCAAAGTTATTGCAGCTATAAAAAGTGGCAAAACAGCCGGTTCTGGCCAAGTCACTGCTGAAACACTAAGGGTTTGTGGCACTACACTCAATCAACACATCATTGCATTACTGTGCTTAGTATGAGAAAATAGAGACAACTCTAGCTTGTGGAAGAAGGTCCCAATTGTACAACTGTATGAGTAAAAAAATTTTTGGGACATTAGCATTCACTCAATCCTAGGCAAAATTCTGTCACGAATTATTCTTAAAAAATTAAAACTATCAGAAAGCCCTTAACTCAAGAAAAACAAAGTAGTTTTAGGTCTGAAAGTGGATAGTGAATGTAAATGTGTGGATTGTATACTTGTGATACGACAGTCACTCGATAATCAAATTCAAAGCAATGTACAGTTGTAGTCTTCATTGACTTTAAATTGGACCGAACACATTTTGAGGAAGACAATTTACTTACTTTTATTATTGCACAGAGACTTCAATTGATCTCTACAATAGTCTTAATTGACTATCACGCAACACCCTTTTTCAAGTTAATATTGGAAGTAAGATAAGGTTTTTCCATTATCAACTCAACTATTGGCTATATTACCTTGTGTCTGGGGAAAGCAGACACCTTATAAATTTGTTTTACGCTAAAAATTCTCTAATTTTCAATGAGAATGATAAATTTAATTTTTAAGAAATACACATTCTAAATTGCATTACCACTTGGTCAAGTTTCATTGAACTCAACTACAATGCGCACAAAATGAAAAATTGAACAAAACCGGTTTAAGCTCAACTTCACTGCACTTTAATCTCAAATGTTTAACTTTGAACAACTTTACTATCTTTGTGGTAATATTTTAATGCTATAGCAGTAAAGTGTAAAATAAATTACATTTGGCCAATATATCCAGTAAAGCTGTTCTATGTTTTACCTTATAAGCCAATTTGAGTTTAGAGTGAGGCCCGCATTTTTTCAACAAGCATTGACAGAATTAAATGAAAATAATTAATTCAGATATAACTCAACATTTTAAAACTTACATACTATTTTTATACCCACATTAATTTACACCATTTATTTATATATATATTTTCATCCCGTTTTTTTTGTTTACCAATTTTTCTTTCCAATCTTTTTTGCTTTTGTCTTTGCGTTCTTACTCTTCAATGATTCGTTGCATTTAATAATAATAAACAAATCTTAATAAAGTAAATCATAATAACCTATATAAACAAAATTGTTATGTTTTAAGAAAACATAAATTTGATGCCATAAACAATTGTTTTTATATGTTTGGCAACAATCATCATCAACATGAGGAGACTTTGATTAGCAATCACTTCTTACGTGGCTTGGTTGCTAACCATGTGATCAATATATCAATTGGTGATGGAAACGAAAACAACTTGAATACCAAATCTCAAGGTTACGCTGTTATTGCGTTTTGGACACATTTCCAATCAACATATTTATTTATTTTTTATTATTCTCCGTGACTCGTAGTATTTTATTAATAAACAACATCGGAAAAAAATATAAATGCTATAAATTACAAAATTTGTACAAATTCGGAGATTTTGACCAAAGAAACTCCATATAATAAAAAGTAATGGATTGTTTTAGAGTTTGTAAATTTGTAAAGTTACATTGACCTAATACATCTAACATACAAAAAACATCTAATACAGTTTTAAAAAATTGTTATTTTGTTCCAGTTGTGATATTAGTTTGTAATAATTTTAAAAATTTCAAACTATTAATTCTACTCTATTCAACCAATTGGTTTCTAACCTTTACTCTAAGACTCTAAGTTTTAAATCTTCAATGATTCTTTAAACCAAAAAAAATTAAAATAAAGTCATTTATATAAGTTAATCCAAGAGTGGCTTTATACAATTAAGGAATGTATCTAATTTTCTATGGAAGGTTAACATGTATTGAATTTACTAATGCATATTCCGACTTTTCCAACATTTTGAATCCTAACTAATAATTAAATTTATTAAATCTGACAAATGAACTGTATATCATTGAAAAGCTCTTTTCTTGAGTTTTTCAATAATGTAATATTCAATATAACTGAATTTTTTAAATTTAATTGATAGCTTCTTTTATTCTTAAAATCATTATTGGATTTACTTAGGCGTGTGATTGTACTAAAAATAACTTAATTTATCGTATTTAATTGATACTTTCTTCTTACTCTATAAAGTTTCTCTTGGGTTAACTTATGAAAATGATTGTATAACAATATTTTTAGTATATTTGCTTAATGATTTTGAAAATTCGGAATGTGGTGTTCTCACCAAGAAGAAATAGAAGATAAAAGAAGAAGTGGTTCAAGAAAATTGCTGCATTCTATCTGTGACATAGTAGGGAACGGTGAAAAGGACAAAATCACAGTCGCCCATGCCAAGCCGCTCCGGAGTGTCCTGTTCACGAATGCGAAGACCATTGTAGAAAAACCGAAAAATGTTCTTCGGATATCCAGTGTGCAGACTCAAAGATCGGGCTAATTTGGTAAAATTAACTTTTTTCTTAACGCTAAAGTGATACCGAGATGGTTGGAAACCGTGTCGATTCACCAAAATCAAATGAATTCGATCGTTTGCTCGATTCAACTCGCGATGAATGGTAAGCATTGAAAGATCTTCTTGTTCTTCAGCGTAGAAAACATTAATCTTGTCATAGTCTTGCATGCCATACTTTTCCGCCGTATCATTCACCCCCAGCAACAATCCCTTGTAGTAGAAGTGTAGATTTTTCATTGGAAGCCTAACTCTTTTACTGAATCGTTGCATCAGCTTTCTCAATGGTATCGATATTGGTAGGAAGTATACCACGGAATGAATCTCCTCGTTGAACATGATTGATGCTTCTACCATTTTGTAGACTTCCATTGGTATCATTTTTTATGTATATTAAGGTGGTTTGAGCAAAATTAACCATTAATGAAAATAATGAAAGTTTTTGTTTGATGTAAACGAAAATACATAAAAAAATCGGCTCTTGCTTGATGAGTAATGCAAGTATACACTGAGCGAACTTTTAGTAGTATTAAAACAAAATGGCTGGGCAAAAAACTCTCGTCTCGGCATTTCACGATTTCTAGCCCACTCTTTCTCTTCTACACACACACTCTCATTCTCTTTCTCTTCTTTATTTTTCTCATTTTATGCTCTTATACTCGTTTGAGTTGTTATATTGTGAGCAGTGGTAGCTCGATTCCGACTCCGCCTAGACCAGCTACCACTAACTCAAACAGGACGCAAATTGACAACGCACTAAACATTGAATGCAATAGATGATACGCACCTTTCAACTCTCAAGTCATTTCTCAACTCTCTCTCCCTCTCCCTCTCTCTATTTCTTTCCCTTTCTCTCTCTCATTTTCCATTACGTCTTGGTGAACACAGTCCAAATTGATTGTATTCTGACAACTAGAATTACCAATTCTAAGAAAATTTCAAAAATCCATTAACTTTGATAGTGCTTTTTAGAAGAAAATCTTTCCAATCTTCTCCAATGTAAACTTTCTGCAAGCCCTAATTAATTTCTATACTTACATTTCAGTGCGCACCTCTACTCTCAAGTCATTTCTCAACTCACTATCTTTCTTCTCTCTCTCATTTCTATTTTTCTATTGTGTATTGGTGAACATAGTCTAAGTTGATTCTACCCTACGAAAACTCAGAAAAAACCAATTCTAAGAAAGTTTCAAAAAAACCATTCAATTTACTAGTGCTTTTAAGAAAAAAAAATCTTTCCAAATTCTTCTATGTAAACACATAAGATTGGTTTTTCCTGTAAGTGATTAATTTATACCAACATCCAATATGTCGTTTCGTAATTTTTTGAGATCCTACCCTTTCGAATCAATGTTTCCGATTGACGACGATGAATTCCACTGGATCTACCCACCTTACGAACTTTCCTACTATCCCGTTCAGTTAATGGACCGACCTTCTAGGTTTATGGTGCAAGAACTCAAGTTTGCCCATAAGGCTACCTGCATGGATCAGCCATTGTTGAAATATTTCCAAGAAAAGATCAAGCCCGAATTGAAATGCTCCACCGGGGAGCTTGTTTTCAACCTGCCCTACAAGGGTTACAATCATCGTCAGGTTTGGAATGCTTTGCTCTTTAGGAAGCGTGTAGAAGCGAGTCAAAGACCAGATTACGTTCAAAACTCGACAATAACTCTTCAAATTTTCATTGAATTTGATTATAATTTAAATTTTTTCATTTTTCCCAATTCAAAGTAAATTTTTGACATAATTCATTGAATTGTGTTAACTTGAGTTTGACTCAGGTTGCTTAGCACTGGCTTTATTATTAAAAAAATATCTAGTGAGTTCTTTACTTAGTTAACAAAAACTTTAAACTTAGGTCTTGTACCACCATCTTTCCCGGTTGGAGTACCAAGGATCTTATTATTGCGGCCGCGTCGAGACACGAGCGCCCAAATTGATGCTCCACCAAAAAGTAACCAACGCCCCCTCGACAATCATTTTTGGCTCGTATCAAACGTTGGCCGAGTTCCGTCGGATGACCCTAGAATTGAGAGGTCCAAACCGAGAAGTGTCAGTTCGCTACCACGAACGTCTCTCCTGCACCGACAACCGACTGTTGGAACACCACCGGCCGAACAAAGCAATCTCCCGATATCCTCTTCGACTCTACTGGCCTTCGTTGCCTCTAAACGGAGACCACTACTTCGCTTACATGGTGATGGGACGCACCGAGAGTGTCTACGGCCACTACAGCATTCTCAACGATACCGCGATTCGAGTGCGACCGTATAGCAAACGACCCGATCCCGACTCGTCCACCGTGATGGACCGATTTTTCCACGCCCACGAACCCATCTTTCGCTATATCGACTGGTACGATCCGTGGATTCATCCAACGGCCGCCGATTGTTGCACTGAGCTCTCCGACTACGGGTCACACTTTCAACCCAAACTCTCGCTCATTGGCTATGTGAATGGAAAGATTGAGGGACAGGTTCACTACCAACGGCACATGCGTTTTGATGTTGACCAGGGCGATGGGTACACGATTCAGGAAATCAAAATTCTACCAAACGAAACGCGGTATTTGGTAAATAAATTTTTTGCCGGACCGAAACAACTCTGTCTTGGGGACTTGAGAATGCCTAACAAGATATCAAATCCTGCCAGTGTGGTACAGTTTGAGATGAACGATACACACGCACTGTACCCTGGGATGAGTGTGGTGCCAGAGCTCAACATGGTAGTTGCTTCCAGCCCGGACTCACTAGTTCGCTTTTGGGATCTCAACACGGGAAAATTGGTTTACGTGTGGCAACAGCACAATTTGATTGAGCGTTATAAGGAAAATTCGGATGTATTTACCTGGTGCAAAGTGGGCTCGTCTAACCGAACACAACCCGTCGATACTCAGGTACTCTATGCACACAATTTCGCTTTTCACGACTCAAATGAGCCCACCAGCTATGAGCCCGAAGATGTGTTGTTTATTTGGAAGAATAATATTCTCTACTTCTACACCGTTGATCATCTCAAACAATTAATTGATTTGCCTCCTCAAATGGATCTCGATGCTCCCGACTGACGTGTTTTATTCAATTTGCAACTGCAGGTTGAATCAAAAGTGTAATAATTTTGACTCGACACTACACCCTAAACTCAAATCCGCTAAAAAGGTAAAACGTGGGACAACTTTACAGCCATGTTGGTGAAATTTGACTTATTTTACATTTAACTGCTATAGCAATAAAAATTTTACTATTAAGACAGTACACACAGCGAAAGCTTTTCAAAATTTTAATCAAAACGGACAAGTGATTTCAAAATGTGCCTGAATTTTAACCTAAATTAGTAAAATTTCAAATGGTGGTTGAAAGTTGCCACATTTGAGTTAAAATTTTGACCTGTTTTAAAATCACTTTTCCGTTTGGGTTATAATTTGGACACACGTTCTGTGTGTGAAACCGTCCCAAGTTGAACACTTAATTTGGAGTGTAAACTTAACTTTTCAACTTGAGACAGATTGATGGTGACAAATTTTATTGCTACAAACAACAAGAAAGTGCAAATTAAGTTGAATTCTAACAACATATCTGTAAAGTTGTTTCATGTTTTACCTTTTTAACGGATTTGAGTTTATAAATATAGAATAAACTTTGAAACCAAGAAACTTACAAAAATTATTTTAAATGCATAAATCAATTTTTCATTTATAATGCAATATAATAATTTTAAGGCAATAATTTTTAATTTACATAAATTAATTAAATTAAATTTTATTATTTACCACATATTTTCCAAATAACTTTTTGAAAAATGTAACTAGTCATTTTATTATTAGGATTGTTTAAATGTTTATTGAATTTGATATAATTGTATTATAATAATTATGCTAATTGTAAACTTTTGGTTTTTTGGTATTTTTATTTATATCAAGATATTAATCATATTTTGTATATCACACTTTGTTACTTCATTTTTTACACTATTGTCTTTGAACTTTTACACAATTATCTTTGCACTTTTGTACTATGATTACTTTTATACCTCATATATGATCTCTTTAATTTAGTTTTTTACCATATATTCAAAAATAAAGAAATAAAGTTTACTATAGAAACAACTACATTTATTTGTTCTTACACATTTTGTGTGGGTTGAGAATTGGAAAAAACAAATACAAAATGGTAAGTGCACTTATCTGGATCTATAATTATTCAAAATTGAATAGGAAATTAGAGATATACACAGTTATTCCTCGTCATCTCGTGGTGCAAATGGATCGCTCCAAACTCGCATGTTGCCTGGTTGAGTTAGAACACTCGGCACTGGTCGATTCTTTCGTTGAGCTTCCTCTGTTTTACATTTGGGGAAAAACAAAATAAAAATTATTATTTATTTTAATTAATTATTAAAACAGTTAAATTCTTGATATCGATTTTAAAAAAAATTAGTTTGACTAAAATCAATACAATTTGACAATCAATTTAAATTGCCAAATGCAACCGACTTATTATTGCCCAAGTTTTATATTGCCTATATAATTAACTTGGTAATTGCTTAAAGAGTCATATGCAATATTAAGCAATATTTAGACATTAATTAACAAACCCAATGATACGTGGTTATAAAAATGAAATATGGTGCAATTGTTCTACTAATGTGAATATCGCCTACTATATTCTGCAAAACACTTCATTTCATTTTCTAACATTAATGGAAATTGTTCCATATTCCAATAATTTATTTAAAACGGTATCTTATATATATTAATAATAACAATAATATTTTTAAGATTGTATGTATGATAATTAATTAACTGATCTAACTTTCACTGTTGTGATTTAAATTTTTATGCAATTTGAATCTAATTTTCATTGTTGTAATTCGAATTTTTAACAAACTCGAATCTATTTTTGTGTTATAAATTAAATTTTTTTCCAATTTAATCTGAATTTTTGCAAAATTATTAAAATTTTCATTAAATTGATTTGAATTCGAACGTTTCCACTTTTCACCCGATTAAATTTGAATGTTTTTGCCTAACCCTTTCAATTATGTTAATCCGAGTTTGAGCTTGGCCACTTTGTTGTTTAGTACAAATATTTATTAATTGCATAAAAACTGGCATAAGCTACACTTTGAATGTTACCACTTTGATTTTAAAATGTTCTTCACTAAACTTTAGATTTGCAAGAGATCCCTCGTTAAATAGTGGCAAACCCTATGTAAACTCCCACATGAAGCAGGATCAGCTACCTAAGTTTGAAAACTGGGCAAGATTAGCGACAGTTGATAGAGTATCAATTTGATACCTCAGCCGACTTGTCACTTTTATTTGAAAATGAAAAATAAAAATACCAAGAAAAATGAAAAAACGTACGGTATTGTTCAATATGCAAGTAGGGATAGACAAAAACGGGATAGAGGGCTGCAAGAACGGCACCGACAAAACCGGCAACGATAAAGTAGCCCTTGGCACCCGACTGCGGGCGGTAGTTGCTGGGACGTGGCGGTGGAATGGCCATTTCGTTTGTGTTTTGATGACGATACCAAGTGCAGTAGTACCCAGAGAAGAACAATGACAATGTTAGTTTGACGATTCAATCTTCTTCTTAATTCAATTTCTTCTTCTTCTTGGCAGCAAATCAGATGCACGCGTCAGCAGTCGGCACACACGCTAAAACGTTTCTTCTTTATTTTCTTCTTCACAAACAACACTCACGGTCATCTGACTTGCAGTACTCACGCACACACACACTGGGTAACCCAACACTATGCGCACACAACAGAGCACATGATCAGCGCTCATGAAACTATTAATACAATTATTGCCACGTTTTGCATGTTTCAAAGCTAAACAATCAAACTTTTCTCAATAAAATCTTGGTTAAAACAAACACTTTAACTTTGAAACCGACAAAAAACGCTTTTGTTGCAATACTTTTATGTGCTCTGTTCACGTACTGTGCGCATAGTGTTGGGTTACCCATTGCTCGCGCGTCACAATCTATGTGGATTAGCCACTGCTCGCATCCTAGTTTGTTGTGCCTGCTCGCTATCTGCACAATCACTACACTCTCTACACTCGGAACTCCGCAATCTCTCTTTGCTGGTTCACTTTCTCTCTTTCTTTCTCTCTTTTTCTCTCCTTCTCTCGTATCCATCCCACTTTGTTTGGGTGTAATCTCTCTCGGTCTCTTGGTGTGTCGTCACCCAAGTGCAAAACCTTCTAAGAAAACATTTGTTGTTTTCGCACGGTTTCCTTAGCAATATTTCCTCCCCCTTTCCCCTCAAGTTGAAATGATTCCACAGAGTTTGGTTCGACTTGCCATGCAACATGGCTCTCGAGCTCGTCTGGTGCCAACGCTCGCTCGGTATGTATATTTTATTCTATATTCTCTATATTGGGAAGTGTAATTTAGTTGCGTAAGCATAAATTTCACAACTTGTAGACTCTTCTAGACATATAATATAGATCTTTATATACATTTTGTAAAAATTGCATATTTAATAAAATGTGAGCATATATGCAAACTTGGGATTAACTGTCTTTAATTTTTGTTTGTTTTACTAAATTGAATTTACCCCTTCTGTGAATATAAATATGCAGAATCTCTTAGACATAATATAGATTTATATATATTTTCATACATGTTACCGTTAAAGTCCGACGAGTCCGCATTTTGCGGAATGACTAGGCAAAGTCCGATTTGTTTTAATTTAATTTTTATTTTTTAAACTTGCCATTTATCAACTAATTGTAAAAATAAAAAATTTACCATAAAATTTTGACAAAATTTAGTCATAATAATTTAAATTAAATAATATAATTTTAAAAAATTGAAAAAACACTTGGTCGATTTGGCATTCGGCACATTGGAAATGGCTAAACAAATTGCGAAGTCCGATAGATTTTATTTTTTAAATATTGCCTAGGCACTTTGCGAAGTGCAAACCCGTCTGACTTTGACGGTAATATATACATTTTATACATAATATATACAATTTTTACAAAATGTGTGCATATATGCAAACTAAGAATTAACTGTCTTAATTTTTTTGTTTGTTTTACTAAATTTAATTTACCCCTTTTTGAATATGATTAAAAGTTTGGCCCGTGATGAGAACTGGAATCGCTCACTGGCAGTGCTCAACCGACTCAAGCACAGCGAAGCAAAAGGTGAGAGTGCGAGCAAGTATTCCAACCCGGACCTCCTAGGATCTACCTCATCTTCGGACATTGGCAGTTCGGATGACAAGTCAGCCGCTTTTGATCCGCATCACTTACTGTCAGAGCGGGACATCATCAAGGAACCGCCTCGGGAGCGTTTTGGCATCATCAAAGCCATTGTGATCATTGTCGCTGGCATCTACTTCGGTGCTTGGCTTGCCATGGTTGGTGCCAACGTTCTCGAGGAACTTGAGATCTTTGTTCAAGACGATGATGATGATGATGACGATTAATATATAATCGACACAATCCATTAGAATAGTATTGACAAACTGAGATTTAGCTATTTATTTCATTAATTGTTTCCATGTGGCCGAATACTTTAACTTATGACCTTAAACTTAACCAGTATTGAGAACTTTCTCATACACTGATTTGTGTTACTGGTTTTGAATGTAGCCGCAACACAAACCAGTGTATGAGAAACTTCCCGAGCAAAAATAAATGTCAAAATCAGACCCGTAAGTATGACTCTAAACTTAATAAAATAAAAAATTACAACTTAAATAACCTGAAATGTCTAATCAGTACTTAAATTTTCATTAAGCATTCAACAATAATTCATAAAACTTCTCTTCAATACATATTTAATATGCAAAATTATTAATCTAATATCAATAAGTTTAATTTTATTATATAATAATTTGCTAAAAATTTATTAGATAATTATTGTTTATTTTAAAAACTTTGATAGCTTTGCCACTTGGAAGCAATAAGTAATAGCAAAAATCTCAAGTTTATAAATTGCTATCTTATGGATACCAAAAAAATTTTAAACCCTATCTAATCCACTTTGTGTGTTTATTATTTTAAACGTGTTTATTTTGGTTTGTTTTTGACCGCATCATATACACACACAGTATTATGTTACTCGGATTGTTCATTTTGGATCTATCTTCTTTTCTTTTATATAAATTGCACAAAAATATTTTGCAATAGACAATTTGTTAGTATTTTTTCAACACACATTTTTGTTTGTTTGTTTGTTTTGTTTTTAATTTTATTGTTTTTTTCGTTTTGTTCACAAAATAAAATAAAATAAAATACAACCAAAAAATATTAATTTGTTCGGAATTTTTTGTTTGTGTGTATTAATATATTATGGAAATACAAATTGAGTACACATATAAAGAAATTTGAGAAATGCAACAATTTGAAGAGAGTAATAAAAATATAAAAAACTGAAAAGTGTAGAAAAATTATATAAAATTTCATATATAGGTAAAATAATATTTTTTTGTTTAAGTTAAATTGTTATCATGTCTTTTTGTTTATGTGTTGTGTGTGTGATGTAATGTGATGAGTGTTTGGTTACAGAAGATCAAGTTTAAATTGGATCACGACTTTTGATCAGGTTTTGTTTGATGAGAATCCGATTTACGGTTTCATTTTTCACACTTTTTCTTCATATCTTGTATACATTCTATAGTGCACATTAAAATTGAGCTAATTTAATAAAATTGTCTATAAATCGCTTTATTATTAATCAATATAAGATATTAACTTAAATCTAGTATAATAGGATTAGATTTAACAAAATCTAGTATAACGGAATTAACTTAATTTAAACTTGATTTAAGATTAAATTTTTGTACTTCGTAAAATTGCACAACGATTCAAGAAAGATAAAATAATAAAACTAATTTTTATTGTAAATTGCATTTGAGTTTTCTCTCTATCTTTGTTTATGGATGTGTGGGGATGTATTTGAACCATTTAAATTTGGCTCTAAACTTTACCAGAATTTTTGTTTGAGAACTTTCTCTTACACTGGTTTGTGTTGCGGCCACTTTCAAGACCAGTAACACAAACCATTGTATGAAGAAGTTCCCGAACAAAAATGCTGGTTAAAATTATAGTCATATTTAAAGTGTATCGCGATTCAAAGATTTAAGTCGGATAAGTGTCATGTTAGTGTCACTTGAGAACTCGACCACGATGGTTAAAGTGAAACACCGAAGGTGAATTTTCATACTGGCTTCTCGGGACTCGATTCAGCTCATCCAAGGTGCGAATCTCCTGAAAGGCACCGGCCGAAGCTATAATACTGACAAGAACCAGAAAGAAGCTTAGCAGTGCTTGAAGCACAATATCGGCAGGAAGATCAATGGTAACCAGTCGGGTTTGCCAGGGTAGAGTGGCGGCCGCTAAGTCCGAGCCTTCTTGCATCACCAAACGTTGGTAGCTTCGGTGTTGGGCTGCGGAGAAGGCGGCATGCGCTAGCGATATGATTCCCAGGTAGCAACATAGCTTGATCAACATGGTGAAAGGAGAGAGAAAGGGATAGTTGAGAGTGAGAGAAAGGAATAGTTGAGAGTAAAAGAAAGGGGTAAGTGAGAGTGAGAGAAATTGATAGTAAAGAGTGAAAGAGAGAGATAGTTAAAAGTGAAAGAAAGAAAAAATTAAGAATGAGAGAGAGAGAAGGATAGTTGATGGGTGAGAGAGAAAGAAAGAATAGGAATATTTAGAAATAGTAAAAGAGATAGTTGAAAGTGAAAGTAAGAGATAGTTGAAAGTGAGAAAGAAAGAGATGGATATTTGAGAGTGAAAGAGAGAGAGAAAAGGAGAGAAAAATAGAGTAAGAGAGAGAGAGAGAGAGAGAGAGAGAGAGAGAAGGAGAGAGGATAAGAGAGAGAGAGAAATAAGTGTGAGTAGAATTTCGGTTGTATTAAACTTTGTATGTGTGTGTTCAGCCGGAAGACAAACTTGAAAGTGTTCGGGTAAATTGGTTGGCGTAGTCTCGCAAACCCAAAACTCTCTTTCTCGCCGAGCTCTACTAATCACTCTGCCACACCAAACAACCAGGCTGGCAGAATTGCTCGCGTCATATAGCGCGAGGTCCTTTCCCACTCTCTCTCTCTCTCTCTCTCTCTCTCTCTCTCTATTTCCATTTCTTTCTCTTTTCTCTCTTTTTTTCTCCTTCCCTCTCTCTCTACACTAAAACTTTATTTCTACAATTTCTTATCTAGCTTATTTATATTTCTTTCTCGATCTCTTTCTCTATCTCTCACCTACCCTTATTTCTCATTCTCACTCCCCTTAAATACACTCATTTATTCTATTCCTCACTCTCTCTTACTCCTCTCTCTCGCTCTTGCATTCTAGCCTATTCCCTTCTTTATTTGATTCTATTTTTTCTCTTTCCCTTTTATTCAACTTACTTGCTCTCGTTTACTCTCTTTCTTCCTCTCTATTTCTCTTTTCATTTCTCTTTTTCTCCTGTTCTATCTCTCTTTTTTCTTCTCTCTCTCTCTACCCACACAACTCTGGTTGCGTTGGAGATGGTCTCGCAAACGACGCGACCAAGTTACTGGGGCGGCGGTCAGAAACACGCGTGCCCGAGGGAGTATCCGGCATTTCATCCCCCTCTCATTCACTCTCTCTCTCCCTCCCTCTCTCTCTCTCTCTCACTTACTCTTCCCCTCTCTCTCTCTCCTTCTCTCCCTCTCTCTTCCTTTCTCTCCCTCTCTTACAAAGTCTCTTCCCGCAGGCCATTGACATAGACAAACATAGACACACACACACGTACCTTAAAACCAAAATAAATGCAAAACTAGCCCGGATTCGGTCAGGTGAGAAGGTCGTCGCGCTTGAATGACCCGATTGTCCTCCCCTCTCTTCGGTTCACCTGGGGACCCTACTAGGGTCTGCTTCACTGATGACTCATTCTCTCTCTCCCTCTCTCTTTCTCTCTCTCTCCCTCTCTCTCTCTCTCTCTCTCTCTTTCTCTCCCTCTCTCTTCCACGTTCTTTCCCTCTCTCTCTCTCTCTCTCACTAACGACTAGTCGATCGTTCCAAACCCAACAACTACCCTCGGGTACGATTAGCACGCGTTACAGACAACTCGCGTTTCACCTGCCTCTATCTTTTTCCGTCTAACGAATATTTCTCTCTCTTTCTCGCAAATTAGCGATCACAAGTTGCACAAATTACTAATTTGATTCCCAGGTTAATTAACTATATTTGTCTTTCTCTCTCTCTCTCCCTCTCTCTTTCACTCCCAAAGTTTCTATATATGCATGTGTAAGTCAATTAACAATTGGACAGAAAGTGATTTGGGAGCAAATTACTGAGTACACACTGGAAAACTGATGTGACTTTGATTTTAACCGGAACTGATGCAAATCAATGTAGGTGTATGTATGTGTTTGTAAGTGTATATATTTTTTGCAATATCATCTCACTTTACCTCACCTACAACTCTATGATGATCCAAAGGGATAATATACTGCAAAGAAATTATGTACATTAGATTAGATTAGAGATAACTGTTTATATATTATAAATTTAAGCCGATTAGAATTAATCTTTTTCATAAGCTTTATTATTGTAATTTGTAAATATCAATCATTTGGTAAATCTTTGGTATATCCAGACTATATAGAGATTTATTTATTTTCATTTTTTTTGGATTTCAATAAAATAAATCAAATCTGCTTAAAGAAATCTTATGAACAATTAAAGGGAATAATTTTCTGTGTATATAATTGAATTGATGGCATTTTGAATTGCAATAAACCCATTTTGTATTATTTTTTAAATGATGATATTTTTACTAGGTTAAACATATTTTCAAACTCCTTATTTTTTGCAAAAAACAATTCATTTTCTAAAAAGTAATTAAAAATAAAAAGAAAAATATCAATTAAATATTTTTCCACTAGTGATGTCGCCAAACTTTAGCCGATTTTTTCCAAATGACTTCTTCATAAAACTATATAGCATCTTAAGATAACTAAGTTGTTGATTCAAAATCATTATTTTAGAACTAAACTACAAACTTTGCATCATTAAAACTTTACATGTGAATTTGAAACACTCTCCCCAATCTGTTATTTGATTTTAATTGCACTACTTATTTTTATTAAGCAAAAATTCTTTTTTTTTTGTTTATAACTTGTATATATTAATATTAATCTAAAATAAAGCACATAAATAAAGAATCCTAGTATATTCTCTAAAAATCATTGTTTATCAAATTGCTCATTTTTGGCATATTTTTCTCTCTTTATATTTTCTTCTATATATTAATGAATAATATGCTTTTCTATGTTATATGTTCTGATATTTTTGGTATTCTGCCACTCACATTTTTTGTATTATGAGAGTTACGCTACTACCACCGTGCTTAATCAATTCGAATCTAACTTTCGTTGTTGTGATTCGAATGGGGTTACCGATTCGAATCTAACTTTCTGTGTTATGATTTGAATTTTATTCCAATTTGGTAGGAATATTATGCATAAATCTTTGAATTCTCCGTCAATTTGATTCGAAATTTGAAATTTTTCAATTCTCACTTAATTCAATTCAATTTTTTCTGCATAACCCTTCCAATTATGATAATTCGAGTATAATCTCGACAGCAATGCCGCTGTTTTTTACAAGAGACAATGCTTTTACGCCGGTCCTCTTTTTGTAAAAATCTCAAGTAATCAAAGGTGTCTGAGTCACGTGGCACACGAGCTAATGATGATAATGATGATGATGATTATGGTAGTAGTAGGTAGGTGTGATAAATCGGCGCGTTCCGGTGTGTGACTGGAGTGAATCGCTCGGTTGGAAACACGTTAAACACGTTACTACTCTTCACACTACGCTACGCCGCGCCAGTGCCATTGCAAAAAGCCAAAAAAACCATAGGGGCAGTAGTGCGACGTGCAACGGCTACCTCACTCCGCCAGCTCTCTCTCTCCCACACTCTCTCTCTCCCTTTCTCTCTCCCACACACACACACACACTCTCTCTCTCTCTCTCTCTCACTCTCTCATACTCTCTCTCCCACCCTCTCTCCCACTTTCTCTCCCACTCTCTTTCCCACTCTCTCTCCCACTCTCTCTCTCCCAATCTCTCTCTCTCTCTCTCTCTCTTTCTCTTCCACTCTCTCTCTCTCTCTCTTTCTCTAGTACTCTCTCTCCTTTTTTCTCTCTCCCAGGCAGAAGTACTCGCAGTGCTCTCGTCGATTGGTGCAGACACAGACTCACGCAGACATAGTCAGTCAGTCCGGCTAGAGTGGTTGAGTCGAGAGTCGAAACTCGCCTCGCGCGCGCACACTCGAGTCAGCCAAAATCGAGTCAGAGTGGCGCGAGAACGACACTCATACCGGTCGCAAAGTGTGATAGTCGTTGTGTCGTTTTGTGGGGTTTAGCTTGAGTTTGGAGTTGAGTTTAGTCGTCATCATTGCCTCTTTAGCACTGCTTTTGCTGTGTGTCGTTGTGTGTTTGTGTCGTTTTTTTCTCTTTTTCTCTGACACTCTCTCACACACACTAACTCACTCAATCTCTTCTCCCTTACAACTACCTTCTCTCTACCATCAACCAGAGTGAGAGAAAGACAAACTCACTCTCATCACTGTTGACATTCTACAGGCAGTTTGAGCATCAAATTCGATCAACGTTTCAATTTTACAACCAACTTTGGAAACCATTCTTCAATCATCTCAACTTATCATCATATTTTTAAAAATCTTCAAACACTTTTTAATATTTATTTAACTCAAATCCATCTTACATTTTGTGATTTTAATTTGATTCAACACCACAACCAACTTTGGAAAACATTCTTTAACCATCTCAACTTATCATTTATTTTTGAAAAATTGTAAACACTTTTTAATACCGATTTAACTCAAAATCTTCTTGTTTCTTGTGATTTTAATTTTGAGTTAATTTATTCAATTCTTAAAACCCAACTATTTGATCATCATTAAAACGTCAAAAATCCAAGCATGTCGTATGCAATGGAACATGGGCAAAATTGGTCTCTTGCTTTCTATGATTTAACCTAAATATAATAAAAAACTTAATCATCATATGCACACACACACCCACACCCATAAGTGTATTGTTATGGTGTGTGTGTGAGTGTGTGTAGTGAACAATGTGTGTGTGTGTGTGTGTGTGTGTTAGTGTGTGTTGGTGAAATGACATTTAATTGTAAATCGATAACTCTCTGATCGTTGTCACAACCACACACACTCACCGAATATAAAACTTGGTCAATTTCTCACTCTCACTCTCTTGCACTTTATCTCTCTTTCTCTTTTCTTTCTATTCTCTCTCTCCGTATCGTGACTCGATTCCCCCACATTTCTCCCTCTTTCTCTCTTTCACCCTCAATTTGAAGCCGGAGTCGTTTGAATTCAATTGGAGCCTGGTGTGCAAACTGCAAAGTGGGAAATTGATCCAAACGACGGAGCAGACGACAACAAATGACAATGATGATTGAGCTCTAACTTTCTTTCTCTTTCTCTTCTTTCTCGTTCTCGCGTTCTCTTTCTATCTCTTTCTCCTTCTTTTCTCTCTTTCCCCCTTTCTCTCTCTCTCTCTCTCAGTTCACGCACCTGGCAACAACGTTATGCAACAATTGATCTCCGCCCCATAATCGTTGGAAAAAAACACATACACACAACGTATATATAAATGCACATATTGAAAATTGACCAATTCAACTCAACTCAACTCAACACACCCAATCAATCAATCAGTCTTGCTTCAACTGCAACCAAAAAAACCAAACAACCAAAACGCCAAAAAATATTCCATTCAAATAAATTATATCTATTTTTAAAGGTAAGTTTTTATATTAATAAATTAAATATATTAATCTTTGTGTTAATGATTGGTAAAATTTTTTTTGGTTGTGTTAATTATAATGAAACAAACCAATTCATGTGTTGCATTGCCGCGCTTTTTCTTTTTCATTCTCTCTCTCTCACACTCTCATCGAATGAATCACGTGATAAAACAATGCACAAATCATTTTTAATTATTATTATTATTACTGCCTATTTGATTGAGAACAAAAGGTGTTGGAATGTCTCTTCATCATCATCATTGTTAAACCCCATTTGTCTGCATGTGTGTGTGTGAGTGTGTAGCATCATCATTAACCAAAAAGGCTAATGAGCATAAACAAAACAATACTCCCATTTTAAGAGAAACAGAAAGAGTGAGTGAGTGTTAAATTAGTACAGAGAACACGAGACAACAGTATGCATTTTCATTACATAACATAGTCAGACAGTTAGTCAGAGTCAGTGTTGGTAAATGAACAAAATTAGCCTGATGAGTCATCAAGAGCAAATTTCAGCAACAACAAATCACAAGAAGCCATTATAAACTTGAAATGCACATTAAACCAATTTAAACTTGAAATGCACAACGCATTATATTCACATTTAAGCAATTGTACTATGAACAAAGAACAATGCATTTTGTAAATAAAAAGTTTGGAAATTATATTAATATATCTATATATATATATATTACGAGATTTAAATCATAATTATGGTGATGATGAGATTAAATCAAGCAACGTCATTTCTTTGCAAACTCATTTCACTTAACCAGTTTAGCTAGAATTATCTTCTTAGATAATAATCGAAGATAATTATTATATGTATTAATATAAACCGATATAAACTTGAAATGCACAATGCATTATATACACATTTAAGTAATTGTACTAATAAAACAAAGAACAATGCATTTTGTAAGTGAAAAGTTTGCAAATGATTATATCAATATTAAAAAGTTTAAATGATGATTGTGGTGATGATGAGATTAAATCAAGTACCGTCATTTCTTTACAAACTCATTTGGCCTAACCAGTTTAGCTAGAATTATCTTCTTCCTAGATGATATAATCAGAGATAAATGACAAGTTTAACAGTAATAAAAAAATGAGATTATTACAAAGCAAATATCCCATCTTAATATATTTAAATGATTATTGTGACCCATTATCATTAAACAATCAGACAATTGCACAAGAGACAAGACGAGTCAAAACGCTCTTTTGTGCAAAAAAGTTTGCATAAGAGATTTAAATAATAATCATAATAATAATTATTATTATGATTATCATGACTGGGATTAGAATAACAATAATAATACTAATAATACTAATGATAACAGGCTTAAATTTTAAATCAAGTACCGTCATTTCTTCTAAAAGCTTATTAGGCTTAATCAGTATTACAATTATCAAATTTCATAATTTTCAATTGCAAAATACAACCAACTAATCTATGCTTTAGTAAGTTAGAAACTTTCTCATGCATTGATTTGGGTTTTTATGTATACCAAATGTGTGTGTGTGTGTGTTGATGATAAATTGTTTTATGATGTAAATGAAATATGTTGAATGTGATGTCATCATGAACCAGTGTTGGTGTTCATTTGGTTAAGTTGTCGGATAATAATAATAATAATAATATAATATAAAGTATGTCAATTGTGATAGTGGACATTGTTCTGTGTATGTGTAGATTTTGTGGAGTTGTTTAGAGTGCTTTGTATGTGTATGTGTTTGTGTGTGTGTGTGTGTGTGTGTGTGTGTGGGTAATGTGTAAATGCAAATGGTGTGTGCTATTCGGGTTGGGTTGCTTGGTAGCATCACGGGTTTTGATTTATCCTGCCCTGGCACCAACTGGCACTGGGGTGGTTTGCATTTGAAAGAGATAGAGAGAGAGAGAGAGAGAGAGAGAGAGAGAGAGTTCAAAGTTTTTCCCAATCTCAAAACTTTTAATTAAACTTGTTTTCTATTTTAGAAACCAAAAACTTTTCAATTAAGAATTTAAATTATTTTTGATTTCAATTTTTACATAAGGGCAGTTGCTTAAGCGCCGTAAAAAATGGCGGCAAATCCACCGAGGTCTAATTTGAATTATAATTTAAAAAATTATGCAATAAAAAATCGAATTGAGTTGGAATAAAGCATTGAGAATCGAAGCATAACGCAGAAAGTTAGATTCGAATTGGTCAAGAATTTGAAAAACAACAATATAGGTTAGATTAGAATCGGCGATTAATTCGAATCATAACACAGAAAATTCGATTCGAATCGATTAAGCACAGTGGAAATAACGTAACCGTTACAATGCAAAAGTGTGACAAAAAAATTAAAAATTGGCTAAGAATAAAATAGGGAATAGGAAAAAAAAGAGTAAAAGAAAAAGAAAGAGGGAGAGAGAAATTTCATTTTGTGTGGTTACGTAATATATGATATTAAGTGTATCGGTGGCGTTCAAGTACATCATCACTTTTTAATGTAGAGAATTCGCTTCGGTTTTTGTTATTGTTCAATATCTTATTCCTGTTTTGGTGTCTATTTCTTTCTCTCTCTCTTTCGAATTTGCTGTGCTCATCTAACTTACACTAAAAAGTTTCATTGTTCCTCGTGAAAACATTAAAAAATAGACACGCAAACTGACCACCGAATCAATTGTGTGCCGGGTTAATTTGTGTTTTGTGTGGGGTCTTGCATGTCTCATACATGCGAACTCGTGTAGAGAATTGGCCTCACTCTCTCTCTCTCTCTCTCTCTCTCTCTCACTCTCATCACCTAACCAAAATGACCCATTGTTTTCAATAGCAGCAGCAGTAGTTCTAACCCGAATAACACATGACATGTGTGTATGTATGTAAAAATGAATCACAGTGTAAGCTCCTAAAGACAATGAAGACGACATTTTGGAAGGTTAGAGAGTGTGTGAGTTGGAAAAAGAGAAAGAGAGAGAGAATTAGACAGCTGATTTAGAACCGAGATAACCAAAACCATCTGCACGCAATCACGCATCTATACCTCCCACTTTTTAATAGCTCCTCATCATCATCATCATCACAATGTGCTATCTCTAACTACCCTCTAAATAACTCCTACTCAATTAGCCTAAACACTGAGCTAGGGAAAAAAGAACCTTTTGCATTTAGCAAACTTCTTTATTAATATCTATGGCGTATTATTGTATTCAGCTAATTTGCAGTCCGAAACAGTCATCTATTAAAGAATCATTAACTTTAATGTCAAATTTAAACTTTATTTTGTTGCAAAATGACAACAGTTTTTCTTTGACCAACTTTCCTTACCAGGCAATGTCCTTTAGAATCTAATTCAACTTGAATCCAGATTCCTAGATTAAACAATGATCAAAGGTTTTTTATGTTGTCTTAGAAACAGCTCATAGGATCCTTTTATTTTTAGTAGAATAGAATAAGCATGTGTCTTTGAATTTCATTCTTTGTTAAATAGTTTGTGTCAACGTTTGACAGTGGTAATGATGATGTTAAACTTACGTTTGATTTATCACATTCAATCTTTAAAATGTTAAGTGTCATTGAATCAATGCTGTCTTAGATCCCAATTGCCAGTGCGTAGGCATCTTGTTTTGCGAAAATCTAAACCAATAAAACTCGTCAGTGTGTCAACCATTTCACATTTGTATGCTTTGCACACCGCAAACGTTTTTGAAATTTTAACTCAAAAACGGGTAAGTGATTTTAAAATGAGTATTAATTTTAACCAAAATAAGCCACATTTTGACCAATGGCTGAAAGCTGTAATATTTTGATTAAAATTTAAAAAAGTTTTGAAATTACATGCTCGTTTCGGATAAAATTATAACACACTTTCTTTGCACTTATTTCATTACTTTTCCATGGTAAGCTTAGGTGAAGTTATTCTTGTTTAATTCAAATTGATCCATTTGATAGCGTCACTTACAGTTTGAGACATAGACCAGTAAAAATTGAGAATTTTTAATAAATGAAAAAATTGTATATTTTTTAATAAGAAAAACAAATACTATTACTATTAATTAGTTTAATATTTTGCTTTAATATATAATATACTTAATATATAAATATAAATCAATACTTGATGGTGACAACTTGAAACTTTTCTATGTGTATGTGTGAGTGCAACCAAGTTTGATAACTATCACAAGTGTTTTGTTATTATTGAAAAAATAACTAGAGAAATATGAGAAAAATAAAGGAGAAAGAAAAAGAGAGTAAAAGAGTGTTCATCATTGTCACAAGTGTCAAAACTTTATTATTGTTATTTTTTCATTCACTTTCTCCCTTTTATGATCAATCAATTTTTTTCTTATTTTGATTTTGCTTTTTCTATTTCTTTCTTATATATATTCTTAACAATCTGTATTTTGCATCGCATTTTTTTGCTGTTGTTTTGAATAATTGGGTGAGTGAGTTCAGAAGGGAAGTAAATTTGCACTCTATATTATTCCTACTTGTTATATATACTAGTTTATGGAACATACAAAAAAACCCATTATAAATCTAAACAATAACAATTACAATAATAATAATGATAATAATACCCAAAACACACGCACACAGATACCTAAAAAGTTCTTTATTTTAGTGTTTTTACACTATTTTTGGTGTTGTTGTTGAAACAAGTTAAAAAGTGTGTGTTTTATTTTCAATAGAAGAAGCAAACAAAAAATTATAGTAAGTGACATAAAAAAATTCCCATTGTGATGTGAAGTGAATCAGACAACATTGTTAAACATTGCAAAACAAAAATAAATAAATAAAACAAAACAAAACTACACTTGGAATAAATAGACTTTCATTTATGGACTCAAAATAGATAGATAGATAGATAGATGGATAGATTAATAAAACAAAGAAAACCCATCTAGATTTTGAGAAACAGCAAAAAATTAAATTTAAAATGTGTTAGATATATATCTATATATCTATATATCCATTATTTATTTAAAAAAATTATTATTTATGACTTGATAGAAACGTTGCTTTTTGGAATTTTCGGTGATACTTTGGGGAATAAAATAAAAAATAATATAACATTATTATTGGTTGTTGATAATGTGTTTTGACATTTATATTATTTTTTAATGGTAATCATCATATCGCAATTACCAAAGGTTAAAAAGCTAAAAAGGTTAATTTTGGGTTTTGTTTTAATACACATATTATCTAGTATAAGATGAGATTTTATTAAAACCTTTCTCTCTTTTTTTACTCTCTCTATCTCTCTTTCTCACTTTTTCTCACTCTCTCTCTTTCCATTAACCGCATCCTTTCTCTCTCACTTTCTTACTGTTGATTAAATTCCTTTTTGAAATTGAATCAGACAAATGAGAGTAAATCTTTTGAATAATTCAAAACGACAAAATGAAGGGGGAAGTGAAGGGTGTAGAGAAGGGAGAAAGAAATAGAGAGAAAGAGAAGGAGAGAGAGAGTTAGAGAGAGAGAGAAAGAGAAGGAGAGAGAGAGTTAGAGAGAGAGAGAAAGAGAAGGAGAGAGAGAGTTAGAGAGAGAGAGAGAAAGAAAGAGAGAGAGAGAAGAAGGGAATGAGAGAGAAAGAGCGATGCAAACTGTCATTATCGGGTCGTTTGGGGTGTGGTGGATGGATGGTAGTTTTGAGGGTGCAATGTGAAATAAGAGAAAGAGAGAAAAAGGGCAAATGCGATGTGCTCAAATGCCACCTCAATCTATCTATCTCTCTCTCTCTCTCTCTCTTTCTCTTTCAATCACTCACTCTTTTTCTCTTTACTTGCTTAATCGACTCATTTTGGTTTCTCAATACTTTTGCAGTCTCTTCTTCTCTCTTATCCATTTAACGCTTTAACATTTTAAGAACGAGAGAGAAAGAGTGAGAGAGAAAGAGAGAGAATGAGAAATAGCACCCAAATTTAATCAACCACCAAACACTGCACAAACCATGACATAGACGGTAAATGAAAGTGAATTGGGAATAGAAGTAAAGAGAGAAAAAGGGAGAGAAAAAGGCATAAAACAGATCTTTTTGGTGCCAAATTCGATTGCTTTGCTTGTTGTTGTTGTTGTTTTCGATTTCAAACTACTTAGCGTTGTTTTGGGTTTAATGTTGATCATTTATTTTTTTTAATCGATATTTGCACTTTATCTTTTTCTTTACACACTTGTGTTTTAAAGCAGACATTTTTAGATTGGTCACTTGAAATAAGATATATAAAAATTAAATTTTTGGTTTATAAAATAATTAAAATTAAATATATTTATGAATAATATTGTTGTAGTTTTCCATTTTCTACGTTCAATGTTCTGTCATTTTTTTGTTTGCTACCACTCTTTTGTACTGTGTGAGTTACGATACTTCTACTGAGCGAAAACAATTAGAATTTAAATGAATTACTGTTTCTACTCAAGTAGACGTTTTAATATATTCTGTTCTAAACGTACAATTTAAAAATTCGATTTCGCAAACTCGAAGACAAGTATTTGCACATGTATTTGCATAGATATGCAAAATAATAAAATTGCGAAACAAAAACACTTGAAATGTAGACAAAATAATATAATATGAAATGTATGAAAAAACGCATGTACTTTTTAGTTGTGCACTTATGTATTAGATAGGATCAAGTTGGCTTAGTGTTTTGTTTTTTCCTCATATTATTTTTCATCTCCCACACACATATAGATCCCGTTTAAAGTTTTATTTTCGCTTTAAAATAATCTCCTCCCCACCACTTCTCCTATTTCAAGTGTTTCCGTGTATTTGGTATTATTTTATTTTATTTTATTATTCCTTTCACTCCCAAAAAACCGTTTTGGAAATGCAAATACAATTTATTCCTCTATTTTTGGTTATTTGAAAAAACACTTCTTTTACATTGGAAAGGCAAAGTAAACAAAAGTAAAATTTTATTTGTTTATCAAAAATTAATAAAACATAAAATAAATAAAAATAGTAAATATTAAAAAAATAAATTATACAGTATCTAAACGTGTATTTACATAAAGTTTTCAAAAGTTTCTTTACTATTTATATAAATTTTTTTAAAATGTATGATTGATTTAGCATAGCACACACTCATTCCTTTTTGGTGAGAGTGGCAAAATCAGAGTAAAAGTGAGTTACAATACGTTCTCTGTGTACGACTCCTTACTTTATACTGTGCTTCCCCACTCCCACAAAAAATGTGTGTTTGCTATATTGATTAGTTTAAATTTAATTTAACTTAAATAAGATAGAAACAGAAAACAATAATTTAACAATAATTTTATGTCCAGAGAAAAACACAAGCCAAAACTGTTAGATTAGGAAAACAAATTTAAAAGTAAGGAAAAAAAGACTAAAATTAATTAATGCAAACATCAACAGTTTTTGGGTTGATTTTGTTGTTGTTGTTGTTTTCCAATGTTGTCAAGTAACAAATCAATAGTTTCAGTCGGTGTGTGTAAGCAAATATTTGGTTGGATTTAATTTGGATTTTTTTGCTTTATTCTCACAAATAATAGAAGAAGAATAAGAGATTGAGTGAGTGAGATAGAGAGAAAATGGAATTAGAGAATTCGAGTGAAATAAGCAAACAAAAAAAGGAATTAAATGAGTCTGACATGTTTGAGAGCAAATTAAACACCCTTTTTTGGTGTGTAACATTGCCGTAAGATGCTATCTCTTTCTCTCTCTCTCTCTCTCTTTCTCTCTCTCTCTCTTTTTCTCTTTCACTCTCTCACTCCCTCGAATTCGACTAATCCAATCAACACATCCATAGACTGTGCTATCTTTTAATGAGATTCACAACTCCAGAGGCCAAACTGACAGCTTCACCAAAGCGATATAATAAGAAAATCATGTTGACGACGAATTGGAGAAATGAGAGATAAACGGAGTCCGAGAGAAAGAGAGAGAGAGAGAGAGAGAGAGAGCAAGAGAGATAAACGAAAACATTCCGGTTATATAACATCATATGATTCATGGGTCATTTTGGAGATGTATTTTTTCTTTCCATCATCTTTTTCTTCTTCATCATTTTCTTTTTCATCATTGTATATAAACATCTTACTTAATCTTACTTAATAGATCTTTAGCTTCTTGTTTATCTAGCTATCCATCTATGAGTATATTTAAAAATGTATATTAAAAAACTTAATTACTCATCAAGTTTGTGCAATTATATGTCAGATTAATCAAAGCTTATCTAACTGAAAACATACATGCGAGTGTTTATCTGTAATTATATTTTTTGATAAAATGAGAAAAAACAAGTGGAAAATTAAAAAATACAATAAATTTATTTAATTTTAATTTATGAGATTTGAATCTAATAAAAATTTGAATTGTATCACAGAATGTTAGATTTTAATCAAATAATTTAAATAAAACTGAGCTTGAGCAAGAATTGTGGCAGAAAATTAAAAATTGTCTAAGAATACAATAGACAATTAATGGCGAAAGAAAAATACTTAGCCAAAAGTTTTAATAATGTGAGAGGTAATGCGAGATAAAATAAAAGGTTAAGAAAAAATAATAATAATAATAAAAGAAGGAAAGGTAAAAGGATATAAGATTTTTAAATTTAATTAAAGTTTAATTATCAAATTAGTGTTTTTCAATTTTCCTCTTACATTAAACTAATACATACATACAGACACATACATAAAACAATGGAGCAATTAACACCTTTCTCTCTCTCAAACTCTTTCTCTCTCTCTCTCTCTTACTCTCTCTCTCTCTCTCTCTCTCTCTCTTTCTCTTTCTCTAACTCTCCCTTTTCATTCTCACATTTTTTCCTACTGCGTATCAATTATGAAAATCAAACTCAAGTCGTTTGGGTGGTATTTGTGAGAGTGTTTACACTTGACTCGTTTGTGCCACTGACTTTTTACGTTTTTTCTTTATTTTATCACCAGTCTCTCTCTCATTCTTTCTCTTTCCCTCTTGTTGACACATACACACATTTTTTTGTCGACTCAAGCTCTCACGTCAGTCTTAAGCACCGATCATCATCGTCATCTGTTTAGGTTTTTTGGTGTTTTGATATTTGTGTTATATGATGTATATATGCATTCCAATAAACAATTTTGTGACGTTGGTTTTTTACGACGTGTTCATAAGAAAGAGTATAAGCAAATTGTTTTCTTTCTATTGTTCTGCTTGCTTACACACTTTGAATGTTTGTGATTTTGACACCACTAAATGCTAAACCTAACTCCGGTTGAAGTCTTTTTTTCTCACCGCGCTAATCTTCTCCCATTCATGACATTGGGTTTATTTGCGTTCGGTATGTGTATAGCAGATGGTATGTCTTTTACGTTCTTTTTTTCTTTTTTTTCTGAGACTAGGATAGAGAAAAAGTGGGGAGAGAGAGAGACAGAAGAGAAAATGAGAGAAATGGTAAGAGTTTCATACGTCAATCTCCCCGTTTTAGGCTTGCCACAGGTGAAATTCCACTTTGGTTGATCGAGATTTATGATGGTCTCTAGAGAGTGGTATTTTCATTTTTCCCATTTCCAAAATCTATTAACCAACTTTTTTGTTTTTTGCTTATTTGTTTGTATTTAATTTCCATAATTTCAATTTTCATTTTGATTTATGCAATTTTATTATTTGAGGTAAATCGAGATTTGGAAAAGTTTAAAATCCGAATCAAATTGACTGATAATTCAAATATTTATGCTAAAAATTCAAACCAAATTGCAATAAAATTCAAATTATAACACAAAAAGTTAGATTCGAATCGGTTAAAAATTTGAATTACAACAGCGAAAGTTGAATTCGAATCAGTTAAACACAGTGGTAGTAGCGTAACTTTTACAGTACAAAAACGTGGGTAGCACAAAACCAAAAAATTACAAAACATTGAACATTGAAAATAGAAAACGACGACAATATTATTCATTAATTTATTTAAAAAATTTACACGGTTTGCTTTTCCTGCAATCTTTAAATAATTACATCAGAATAACTAATGCAGGAATACAAATTAGGTTACTCAACTGATATCTTTACTTCTTAGTTTATTTTAAACATTTCAAAATTTCTAAGATTGTTCTCTCACTCTCTATTTTTCAATTTTCAAATTCTCTCGCTTTCTCCCTTGCCTCATTGTTTCCTTTCTCTCTCTCCCTTTTCATATTCAACCAGATTTGTCGCTCCACTGACGCCCTTGACACTGATATGCAATGGCTTTGTAATGAGTTTGGTAGTCTAACTTCATCGCACATAAACACATCAATCTCTCTCTCTCTCTCTCTCTCTCTTCTATTTTGTGACTCACCCAAACTTACGTTTGGCAAACTCGTTATGCACTTGACTTACCGTATTGCGGAATCCTTGCTCATGATTTGGCGCTTCTCTCTCTCTCACTCACTTACTCACTCTATTACGCACTCAATTATTCACTCTAACTTTCTCCATACACACACTCACATAATTGTCAATTTGACAATGACGGTTACGATGACTCTGAATATCTCTCCCTCTCTCTCTTAATTTTTTCTATCACATTTCTCACCTACTCACCAGAGGATTAACTTTTTTCCAGCATTTAGCAAAACTATTAATTGTTTTTGTTTTGTATTTTTGTGGTGATTCATTCACTCACTATTATCAGGGTTATTCTAATTTGTATTTTTACTCATTTATTCATTTACTCAATTTTTCATCTAAGTTTGTTTTGCATGTAAACACAAAACGGCCTAATGCATTGTTGTTTACCGTTGTTTTTAAAATTTAAAAATTATTTATTTAAAATAAACACGGCAGCTGCTCACAGATAACGTTAAGCAAAAAAATTTAAAAGTTTATTTTGTTAATTTCTATTTTAATATAGATCACTTTCAACAACACTAAAACTGACTCATTATATTGATTGCTTGGTTGATCTAGTATAGATTTCTAAACTACAGAAAAAATTTCTTGTTGGAATTTGATCAACTAAAATAACATAACATTGCACTAATTTTGGGTTTCCCCATGGTAACCTAATCTTTGTGCAAAAAAAACAAAATTGCACACTCATTTAGATAATTTATTTTTATACATTTAATTTTATCTCGCATTTAAATGTCATTTACATGTTTGCGAGAACTAAATAAAAAAAAAGTCTATCATACGTTTACATTGTATAAACCTTAATTTATTTTTTCGGTAATTTGATATCATCTTTGTGTGTGTAGAAGTGATAATAAATTATCATTGTTTTATATTATTATTATTATTATGAATATACTTTTATTGGATTAAAATAGCATATTTTTCAAAAATATAAATCACAAGAAATCTAGAAATACATTTTGAAATTAATATATTTTTAAAATTTATTTTGAATATACTATAAATTGCGTTTGTTGTTCATTCAAATTTAGCAATAAATGTAAAACAAATATTTTAAGAAAATTTTCTTTAATAATGTTTGATAAGAAAAGAGAGAGATAGAGAAGAGTCAAATGAAGAAATGAGAAAATCAATGGTGCGATGAGAAAAAATCCCTAGTCTCTTTTATTTAGTCTCTTTCTCTTATTTTCACTTATATTTTTTTCTCTCTCTCTCTCTCTCTCTCTCTCTCACTCACTCACTCTTACCTGCAATCTCACTAATGGAGTGCCACTTCCAGGTGACGACCTTCTTCACTTTTCCACTCTTTTCTGTTGTTGTTGTTGTTTGATATCAAGAGTAAAGCAAATTATCCTAGATAATCTTTTCTTTTTCGTCTTCTTCTTTCTCGCACTGACAAGATAACTACTTTTGTATATATATATAAATATAACTATATATAAAACACATTTTGGAATTATTTCTCTCACTCACTCAAAAACACCAAAAACAAAAAATGATTCATATAATAACAAAATATATATTATCACTCTCTTTTGTGGGTTTCTTCAAATATTTACGTGTTTACAGTTGGAGGTTGACATTTGTAACACGCTTAATATTTTTAGCTATTTTAATCTGTAAGTATATATTAGTAAAACACAAATATAATTTGACGTCTAGTTTATAATTAAACTTTTCTGTTAAAAAACTTTTTTTTCAAAAAACAACATTAAAGTTTAGTTAAATAGAAACTTTAACTCAATAAAACTTGTTAAATATATTTTTTCATGTATATTTTAAATATAATAATGAAAAATATGGTTGTTGTTTTTTATGTTTTGTCATTTTTTGTTTTCTGTGTCACACTTTTATACTGTGAGAGTTACATTACTTTCACTATGCGTGATTGATTCAAATCTAACTTTTGTTGCTATGATTCAAATATAATTTTTGTTGTTGAGATTCGAATTTTTATTGGATTCGATTAGATTTTTTTGTGTTAGTTTTTGAATTTCTTAACTAATTCGAATCTAACATTCACAGTTGTTCAAATTTTTTTAACTAATTTAAATTTATTTTTTCGTGTTAATGTTCGAATTTTTAACGAATTTTATTCTTATCTTTAATGTTTTCAATATTTATTGCAATATATTAATATTATTTATGTTTATATCTTTAGTTTTTTATTTTTTTATTCTCGTTATCCAAAACAAACAACAAGCATTTAAATTTTAATAAAACAACCTCAAAATGTGATTATGGCTAGTCGAAACGCTTGATGCAAACTATATTTATTCTTCTAGGGAAATGTGTTTGTGTTTGAGTTATAAATATTTAATAAATTATAATATATATTTTCCTTATTCAACAACGTTATTGGTGTTTAGGGCAAATGCATTTGGTGGTAAGTTAAAATAATCGAAATAAACACACACACACAAACACATTTATTCAGAAAAATACCAAGAATAGGAAAATACTTGATACAAACCTATTAAATATTGATATTATTATTATTATAGTACAAACAAGACAAAGAGTAAAAGTGCATTAAAATAAATAAATATAAATATTGATGAAACCAATTCATATAGTTTCCGGTATAAGTCGGAAAATTTTAGAAAGGGTTTAATATTTGTTCTTCTTTATATATTAATAAAAAAGTATAGTCTTGAATTTTTATTTTTCAAATTATTGTTAAGATTCGTCATTTTTTGTTTTCTGTAGCTTTTTTGTATTGTGTGAGTTACGCTACTTTCACTGTGTTTTACTAATTCAAATTATACTTTTGTTGCAAATTTATCATCTATTCAAATCTAACCATAACTATTGTAATTCAATTTCTTAACCAATTCAAATTTATTTAATTAATCTACTTTTCTGTTTCGGATTTTTCTTACTCATTTTCTTACTTTCTCTCTCTCTCTCTCTCACTTACTTACTTTTTAGCAGGGCGAAAGACAGCTTTGCTGTAAAAGCCCTGCTATTAATCTCATGTTTCTGTCTGTCTGTCCGTCTGTCTGTCCTCACAAAAATTCTAGTATACTTCCCGGGCACCAAAAAAGCTGAAACTTTACAAA
>WURS02036099.1:0-11426 GCA_011762765.2 Rhinocypha anisoptera
GGCCCACCCACTGTTTGGACTGTTCCTTTCTCTCTGGCATATGATGATGAATCCATGTTTCATCTACTGTTATGAAACATCGAAGAAACTCACCAGGATTGCGTTTAAATAACTCTAAACACTCTTTAGAAATGTTCATTCGAGTGCGTTTTTGGTCAATGGTTGACAAACGTGGCACCCATCGCACAGAAAGCTTTGACATACCCAAAACTTCATGTCAAATGTAGTGCACACAGCCTGTCAAGATCTTTGCAATGTAGGCTAGCTCACGTGCCTTCAAGCAGCGATCATTGAGTACGGAATTGTGAATTTTTGCCTTTCAAACCTTTCAAAACGAATACTTGATTACTGCTTGTAATTCAATTTTTTCCATATTGTACACAACTGACACCCTTCGCACCTTACAACAACACATGAAGAAAACAAATGAATGTATGTGTTTCAACCTTTATAGCACTTGTAACAACTTTAACAAGTTAAACTTTAACAATGGTTAAACTTAAAAAATGGTTAAATGTTCATAATACCCTGGTGATTCTCTTGCCCGTGATTCCATCTGCTCATATTCCAACTGCGTTTGGTGAAAACCCATCTTGATCACAGATCCCACGCGGCACAGCTCTCGCATGTGAGTCGCCAACCTGACTTTTAAAGGCAGTCCACGTAGGAAAAAGACCTACTCTCCACGGACAAACTATCGGTGATTGTGGAGTGTTTTAATGATAGCCAGGTCGTTTCCCATTGGCAGTACTTCAAATCAAAACCTCGTGGGCTGGTGATGGCAGAACTGTAGTGCTGGTGGCGAAGATTGGAACTTGAAAAAGACGAACGTTTTGCGAGGGTAGTGATGAGACGGAACTCGAAGGGAGCAGAACGTCTTTTGTGGTGGGTGTACTTCGCCAAAAAAGTTAAGACAGACGGGTGTATTGTGTTAATTAGTTACAAAGGTTGCATGGTTATGTTATACTACTTATATTAATTGTTTATTTTCATCGATTAATAGAGTGGTAAATAGAATTTTGCCTTTTTGTTGAAAATGCTGCAACTCTTTGACAATTTCTCAGCGACCACGTTTTTGAAAGGTGAGCTGCTTCAACTGCTATCATCGTTTCGATAATATGTTTCGAGTGTAATACAGTGAACTATCTTGCAGCTTTTCGCTACAGGTTCTACACACTCGATGAAATGAATCAAACAAAAAAAATTAATACAGAATATTCGCGATCCTCATACCATATATGTGTCAGGCAGAGAACTTTTAGACCTCCCCTTGTACAAATATGCATCCACCTACTGATACATGCAATGTCATTGTAAGGGATCCATTGACAACTTTTTTCACAGCACAGGACATAAGTTTTCCTGGGCTTTTAAAACATATTCAATTTTCCTTTGCTAAATCTTTAAAGAGTAAAAATGGAAATACTAATCACTAAATCAATAAATTACTAGGCTTCCATAAGGAAAATGTGCCACAATTAACAATACAGATTTAATATATGAATTATTTAACACATAAAGATAACTAAAACGAAGTTTTACCACATCCACCGTTTCTTCTTAGCAGAGAATAATAATATTTTCATGTGAATAATGCATGGTTTGGTTAGCTCCATGACTACTAAATTATAAGAAATATATAACATGATGTTTTATTGTCACGTGAAAGTCTTAAAAAAAAGCCTTGGGTTAGGTTGGATTTAAGGTTATAGGTTACAGGTTTAACTTACCCCAATTTGGATCGGAGGGGCAGCATGATGGGTTGTATCGGGACCGTAATGAAACTCTCTGTGTAGTTTTCCTGAGTATAAGTCCTGGAGAAACGACTTAAGCAAGCCGGTTTCCTCTATTTTAGATGCAGGGTGCGGGAACATATACATATGTCGGAAGGAATCTATAGCTACCAATGGCAAATCAGCTAGCGACTTCCCAAGGTGATGTAGAGGGTGTGCAAACCGAGCTCCATCCGCTGTTAAAAAGTTGACATTCTCTGCAATGTTAAGAGAGGTTGAGCCCCATAAGTTACTAACATCAATAAATGCTATACTAAAAAAATACCTGGAATACAACATGAATGTCAGTTTCATTTCCATACCCAGTAACCTTTAGTGGAGTATAACAGACCCTATAAAACTAGATATTAAAAGTTATAATGTTTTCTTTAAACTAGATAAATTGAGTGAACATGGCCACGGCAATGATTGTTGCCTACAAGGCACATGAACTTTGTCAGCTACAAGTATTTCCAAGGGTAAATTCTAAGTTTAGAGTAAATATACTATGTTAATGTCATGTTCATTAATTCTACCACTCTATCTCCTGATTTTATTCTATATTCATCAACAAATGCTTATCACTGATTCAGTTTTCTGTTCCATTATTAAGGAAATAAACTCAAGAGCAACTTGAAGGGAGAGACTTGAATGTCTTCTCTTTTCTTGAATTAGAGAATGAGGTGAATATCAATATTTATAATAAATCTGAAAATTAGGCATTTTCAGGAACATAATTCACAGTAGGAACTAAACAACAAAATATCAGATGAATGTAAAAACATTTTTAGTCAACAGGAAAAAATTAAGATAAGTGCATCATATGTAAATGAACATGATCTGAAGGTATTTAAATTATGAAAACAATTTTAAAAAGTTTTAATAAAATAATTCTTCTTATTTTCAGCTAACCCAAAGTAAATATATAAAAATAATGGATAGGAAACAGGTAAGTTTTAAGCATGTTTATAGACTAGGTAAATTAATGGGTTATGTCGACATATTCAAAAAGCTGATAGAAGGGGTAAAATATTTATAAAAGAGGAAGCTGAAAATAAATACGAACTCTTGTGATATTCCTGGTGATAAGTTACATTAAAGCATAGTCTAAAAAATCTGAAAGAGTCCTACCATTTGAGACTGATATCACAATGAATAAATTGGAAATGGATTGTTTTCACTAAGTTTCTGCCATAGTTCAAAGGTTCAGTCAAAACAAAAAAGAAGTGAATTCACTATCATAAATATACTGTATATTCTAAATAAATTATTCAAATATTAACTTTGACAGGTAGAGTCCATGTAACACTGAGGCCATTAAAATGTAGAGTAATGTTTTAGAATGAGTTAGGGTGGAGCTTATTTCATAATATGCCTGAAGCACACAGCATCTGTTCATTCAAACATGGGGAGGAAGAGTAATAACAGATTATTAGTACCTATAAATAACATATCCTGGTTTAGATATACAAGTTTAGTTAAAACTAGTTTTGTTCCCAGCTATATTTTCCACCGAAGATGATAATGTTAAAATAGATATTTGAGATGTGAAATACCAAAAAAACTATTCTTCGATCAACCACCCTCTTGAAAGTTCCCAGAGTTTGGACCCAAAATTAAATACCAGAATTATACCATCTCTTGGAATTAAACTTTGTAAAAACATATTACCCCATTCATCAGTAGTCAATCATTTAATATTAAACATGTATATAAATTCAAAGAGAAAATTCTTGCTGAACACAACATTCATATTCATTTACTTACGTTTCTCACTGAGAAGTTCTTTGTTTACTATTCGGTTAAAGGCTGCCACGGACTTTGTATCCTCAGGAGAATGGAAAAGGATTAGGAATGGCAGGCCCTCTTCAGTCAACTCCTCTGCATTCTCAAATGTTATCTCACGCACAATGGGGACACACAATGCCCCCGCCCATGCTGATAAGGCATCTACGGATGTGACGTCGCCTTTGTATGAGTCTCCCTCCTCACCCGTTGATGATGGGGGTCGGAAAGTGATTATGGCTGTGCCAGGTGGATGATAGCGAGCAAATGGCTCCCTGAAATAGATTTGGCCTTAGTATATGAGACCATCGCTCTCGAATCAATACAATAACAGCAATGAAGTAAGAGGATACAAGGTGGAATGTGTCCTTTAGCAAAATTTAACCGAATAACTATGGTCAGATCAGATCTGTCAGATGCAAAGATCCACACATCTTTCACTTCATTTGCTTGTGAAATTGGATCTGAAGATACAAGATAAAATAGGATCCAGAACAGAGGTTTTAAATTTTGGCAGCTTAAGAGATCGAAGTGCCCCATGCAGATACATACTAACTATAAAACTCACACATTTTAGAAATTATTATTAATAAGAAAATACGAATTAATAGTTTAGCAGCTTGAAATATTTTATGATATGTTCTTCACCTTAGAAATGAATATTCACATATTGAAAAAAAGTGAATTTGGCAGCACAGGCTCCATTGTGGCAATGTTTCTGGCCTTGGTTAATAGAAGATTAGGTGATGGTAAATTTGAGTTCCACCTTACATTAGCTTACAGAAATGCCTTCTAAAGCATGGGAATATTTTTCATTGAATCCGGAGAACAACATACGTAGTGTGTGTACCGTGGTGTAAAAATATTTCGTGGAAATGCCAAGCATACTTCGCCACTATTAAAGCAGTTGTCCTCAAAACAAGCATCAATTTACAAGAAGTGTGAACAAGAACATTGCATGAAATTGCAACTGGATTCAATTTGATTCTTTATTTGTCTAAGGGATCTTTTTTCAGAAGATATAAGACACGTCAATCGGTTTGTATATACATCAAATACATATGTTTTACAAAAGTGTTTTTACACATAAAATTTACAAAAGTGGTCACGAGAAATTAAGGAATTCGTCCACACAATAGAACAGCTTATTGTGTAGCTACATTTTTAGATTGATTTTAAAGTAATATCCCATGTCTCTCTTTTATAAGAGAACTGAGTTTATTATATAGGATAATACCCATATAATTTGGGCCAAGAGCCATTGATTTAGTCCTTATAAAGGGTCAGTGAATGTCATAATACTGTCTGGTATAATGACTATGTATATTCCCATTTTTTTCATATTGTTTTAGATTCTGACACAGCAACCCATATAGAACACATAGAACAGGTAAAATACTAAGGTTACGGCAGTAAGGCGAATAATGCAATAGCAATAAGGCGAATAATGAGTTTTTGAATCTTAAATATTACATCAGCTTGTGGAGAGGAACTCCAGAGCAGAATACTGTACAGGAGATGGGAATAAAAAGCACCATAGTAAATCATGTCCAATACTTCGAGAGATACTGTCCGTCTGATGCTTCTGACCAAAAAATACACACTATTCAGTTTATTGCTCAGCACACTTACATAATCATCCCATGAGATATGATTATTTAATAACCTCAGTGATCAATCCGAAGGTTGGTATGTTAAGTGAGGGTAGAGCTCACCTAGTACTAAAATACCACACCCAAAAATTTTGTACTTGTGGTTTGAGGTATTGGAGTATTGCTGATGTCTATAGATAAGTTTACATGTTTTTTATTCTTATTGCAGAAATATAATAACTGTGATTTATTCACATTCAAACTAAGCGAATTGTTAACACACCAATCATTAACTAATTTGGATAACAGAGTGGCATTTTTGGACAAATCATTAAGGCTAGGAGATGTGAGAATGACATTTGTGTCATCGACAAAGAGAACTATTTTGGCCTGTAACGTCGGATTTAATTTTACCATTATGCTCATCGGGAATAAACCAAAAAAACGCAGCACACTTCCAAATTTATGTCTTTATTGTGTCCCACTTCATACTCTCCCACTCCGCACTTGACAGTCCCCGCTGTAACCTTCCAACAATCCCCCGTCTTCTCCTTACATAAACACCAATCAATTGTCCAAAATGCCACATCACATTAACAACAAGGAAATAAATAATTGGTCCGTACCCAACATCACGACAATAGGCCAGATGTTACAGGTCCCTGTGACTGTCTCAATGTGGGTTGGGAGATCATTAATATAAAGTAAAAACAAAATTGGTCCCAGGACTGATCCCTGGGGAACCCCTTGAGTTGCAAGAAGTGGAGGAGATAAATATTTGGAAACACTGTTAGGGATCAACACACACTGATCTCTCATATGCAGATAGGATTTAATCCAATCCAGTGCAACACCACGTATCCCCATTTTAACAAGTTTGCTCGTACGTAATTCGGGAGCTTAATAGTATCGAAAGCCTTTGAAAAGTCAAAGAAAAATCCCAGGGATTCAGTTCTTGAATCTGGAGCAGATAATTCACTATCGGTAACTTGGTAGATGGTGGCGGCAGTACCTCTACCAGTAAGTACTGAGAGGGGGACAAGATCTGATTGGATTCAATTAAGGAGATTAAGTGCTTGTAGAACACTTTCTCAAATATTTTATGGAACTCATTCAAAATGGATATGGGACGATAAGAATTCAAATCATTCCTTTACCTTTGTTTTTGTAAAGGGGAATGACTTTAGCTGTTTTGAGAGTGGGTGGTGAGCCGTCCACGCCCCACGGGGATCAGAGTGAAAGTAAACTGGTGACTGGATGTGAGAAATATTGATTTATTGCAGAGAACAAAACTCTCCCTCTGGAGTTGATGCTAGAGCAAGGGGGGCTAGGGATGGGTTTGGTAAGGTTTGGTTTACCGGACCGATGTTGAGCGACAGGGAAACCAGGCAGTTAGAAGCAGCGGCATCGGCTGGATATCAACGATTCTCTCTGTCCACCAAGTGGGGGTGAAAACGTCCAAACTTTCACACTTGACATCCTTTTTATACCCATGGCCCCCATTTTAACATTTATATGGGGGACCCCTTTTTTCTCGCACGGAGAGAGCGAGTGGAAGTGACACCCACCCATACTCCTCAACTCTCCATTGCCTTGTTGAGCCTCCTTGGGTCACCTTCAACCACGTTGAGCCTCCTTGGGTCACTTTCAAAGGGGCCGGTCAGTTAGGGTCGTGGACCGCTCAGTGCGAATATACCAAGTCTCAAAAATTCATTGATCAGGAACAGGAAAGGATGATGAATAATTGAGAAGGATTTTACAATAACTAAGCTAGGGATTTCATCTATTTCTGCACTGAAGTTAGCTCCACGATTTTGTACCAGACGTTTTAATTCAAGCTCAGTAAAGGGGGGCATAAAAAGATTGGGAAAATTATAGGAATATTATTAATCTGGGGTTGAGGAGTAAGGCTTGAGTTAATTTTCTGATGGGAAGAGAAGTGTTTAACAAAAAAGACTGAAAGATCAGAGGCTTCTTTGATAATCTTCCCTGTGCGGTCTTTAATCTGAGAAAACTGAATCTTGAAATTTGGAACTTTCGACCTGATGACACCCATAAAACCACTGGTGAAATTAATGTCCATCCTAGACTATAATACACCATAAAAATGCAAAGATCAACTGATCAACACTATGAAAACATACACACTAATGTGAAATCACCATATTTCATATGTAATCTATTTGCAAAGTTCATATTTTTGCATTAAATTGCACTCTAATAATTAATTAATATGATGTTATTTTTCACTCTTTCAAAGTTACAACTTACCTGGCAGAATAGCATGAGTCATCAGAAACAAAACATTCTCTGCAGCTTTTCTAATTTTTTCTCTCAAATTGAACATAGTGACTTCACGGGAATCAATCAAGTATTTTGTGAGCTCAACAAGTTCTTGTGTGTTGTCAGGCATTTCACTTGCTCGATCTGCCATTATATCAAACTCATTGCAAATGCTATTGAAAAAGGAATGAGCAAAAGAAAAATGTAAGGAAGTAAAAAATTTCTAACAATTTAAAAAATTGCTATCAAAAACAATAAGGAGATATGAATATTTTGATTGAACATTGTATTTTCATAAAGTATTTGCCCACAAAAGCTCCTAAAGAGCACTTTGAAGAGAATGTTTACCTACTGATGAAAACTGTTAATTCTCTTCATATTAAATCGTGGTATTGTTATCCCATATATTGAACAGTTTAATTCTAAAAATATGGTTATATACCTACCTTCGATTATGAGTTCTACTATTCAAAATGTGATGATCAACTGTTATGGTTCTGAGATTATCCACAATATTCCACAGTGTGTCATTGATAGAAGATGCATCAATTCCAATGAAGTTAAGATAAGTTTCTTTTCTTAGGAATAAAATTTCATTTTTCAACTCTTCATACATATATATTCTCCGGCTAAAATCCTAATATTTCACATAGATTTAAAAAAAATCTTTCATAGTAAAACAATCTATATAAAAAATCCTGGGGAAATTACCTTCAGCAAAGGAAATGGATCCTTACTCATAAATTCTTGCAGAGATTTCTCAGCATTGCCATTCAAAATATGTATATATTTTTCATATATCTTCATATAATTAATAGGGCCAAACACATTCAAATCAAAAATTTCCAATGCTGTTTTAATTATTGATTTTACTTCAACTTCTTCCAAAGAAACACAGTTAAGAAACAATCCAACATCTTTTAGTTCTGAAAGAAATGATAATGGCAGAGAAAACTTTTTAAAAAGGCCATTTCAAAGATACCCATACAATTGTCCACTATAAAAAATTATCTTGAAGAAAATGTGAAAAGATTAGGAGTTGGAGAAATCATTTCCTATCTACCACCAACAATTTTTTGATTTTAAAAAACTCTCTTCACATTTATATGCAATGATAAAATATGTTAATCATGTTCAAACAGCTAAACATACATGGTTAATGTATTTGTCTGAAGGTTCAATTTTACAGCTATATGGGCAAAATTAACAAAGATTAAGAGGATTCCACAAAGAACATAGCAACATAAAATTACATGGATGGTGTTAATGCACTGAATAAAAACATTTATACAATAAGAGGTCCTTAACTTTTTCTTAAAAACAATGATACTCAAAGGAACAATTATTTTGAAAGTTTATTTTAACCCTTTATAGTAACATCCGGGGGTTGTTCTATTGGTCCTATAGGTGTATGTCCGAAAAATGACATGGGCCGATCTATCTTCCCGACTTTTTGTTTAATAAATAATTTTCTATTAAATTGTTTATGAGGTAAAAATATAAATTAAATATTAAACTTACTCTAAAAGTGCTTGGAGTGTAAAAACATTGGTGTTAGTAAATTTATATTATATTGTTTAAATGTGTAAATTAACAAATATATGAAAAAACCCTGGCATTTTTCGCATATATGTACCAGGTGATACCAGGCACTGAAGGGGTTAAACCTGAACACCAATATATGGACCATTTTCACATCAATATTTAGACCATGTGCATATTTCTTTGAGTCTGACATTAAAAGATAAAGGAGTTCATTATAAGAAAAAATATTTGTCTCACCAGGGAACAAATATTTATCAACTCTTGGCACTTCAGTGTTGACAGAAATAATTCTTTCAAAGCAATCTAGCACAAAAGAACGTATTTCTGAGAGTTCAGGTGAAAATTTTAATTCTGAAGTACCTAGGATAGGTAAAATGTAGACCTTGATTATTGGAGCATTTAAATACATGTAGTCCTGATATTCTCCTTCGTAATTGTTTCCATCCTGAAAAGACCAACATAAATGTGCCAATAAATGTTTACTTTGACGTGTGTTACCATACATGCAAAAATGAAAACCAATTTACTTTAATTTCTCCAGGGCATTGGATATTAGAATAAATTATTTTTAACTGTATTAACCCATTTCTTCCCAACGTTGCATATATATGCAACGTTAAGTTCATAATTTTTACTGCACATCTGGTTTTCAATTGTACTTTTTATTTTATTTACCTTTTGTAAAGTGATTTAAAAGATATTAATGATTATTTAGAGGCTCTGGGTTTTGTAGTATAATTTTTATATCCCTTTTTGTACATCAAGGTTGATTGATAGCTTTACGTCACTATTCCATAACATGCAATATTTTAGTAAAGTTTTCTGGCCATAGGACAGTAATGAAACTGAATATAAATAGATTATATATACATATGTGAAATATACAGATACACTGAGAAAGACACACTTACTTGTCCTAATTTTTGGCATTAACCGTATGCTGGGACGTTGTAGACTGGAGATAATCCCCTCGAGGAGGACGTGTTCCAGGTAAGAAAGTGGAGGGAAGGGGTGGGGGGGGGGGCGGGGAGAAGAGGGATTTGACCAGCTCTGGTGAAGGTCCGACTGTTGGTGGAGTTGTGGGGGGGGTGAGGTCAGGAGGGGGGAGGGAAGTGAATGATGAAAATGATTATGAATTTGAATTGTGTGATTGAAGATGAAATGCCTGGTGATGATGGTCAGGGGAAGTTGGCGAGGTGCGAAAAGGTGATGGACGGGGGAAGAGTGGACGATGGAAATGATTAAGAATGTGAACTATGGGATTGAAGATGAATTGATGAACGAATGAATAGATTAATTATTTGGTTGATTAATGCATGATGTTCAGGCCAGGGTCTCTGAATGAACCAAAAGCCCATATGGTAGCCATCTCTATGGTGAGGACTTAAATGGACGGTGTATGGGTGGGTAGGGAGTGGATGATGGAGAGAGTGTAGTAGTCATCGAATTTTTTATTGTGAATTCGGGCATGGGTGGAGATAGGGAGTTGAGTGAGGGTGGAGTTTGTATTGCAGGAGGAGCGGTGGTTGTTGATGCGAAGAGAGAGGGGTGTGGTGCACTCCCCTACTTAGAACGCAGGGCAGGAAGTGCACTTTAGTAGGTACACCACATTGGGTGTGGTGCAAGAGCAGGGTGAATTAATGGTGCATGTGGTTTTGTAATTTGGACTGCGTAAGGTGGTGATGGGGTGGAATATGGAACATGTTTTAAATCTAGGCCTTAGGCACTTTTTTTGGACTGGGGGGAGCATGATTCTGTGTTTGTGTGAGAGAGAAGGGTTGGTATTAAGGATGTTTTTTTACGTTCGTAGGGTGTCTGTAACATTTAGGTATTATGAATTCTGCATATTATCCAGGTTTTCACTGCGTTCGTTGATTTGATGTGACAACGGTTTCGCCAGCATTCTCGTTGGCGTCTTCAGGTCGAAGGTATTGTGCTGCTGCTGTCACTGCCTTTACGTAGGCCGTCTCGTCTCATAGCTGCTCTCTGATTGGCCTGAATCTGAATTCCCAGCACCAGGCGATACAGTTCACCATAGAGATGGAGAAGGACAATCAACTATCGTTCCTAGATGTCTTGGTGAAGAAGAGGAATGACGGGAATCTTGGCTATGCAGTGTATAGGAAGAAAACCCATACGGATCGTTATTTGTATGCCTCCTCACAACACCATCATTCGCAGAAAGCTTCGCTGGTGGCAACACTAGAGCATCGAGCCTACTGCTTATCAGACCACAACTCACTAGCTGCAGAGAAAGCCCACCTAATGGCAACTCTACAACGGAACAGATACAGGAGAGAACTGGTCCTATAAAGGACCGAAAGGGAGGAGAGACACGGAAAACAGACCACCAAAGAACCGGAAGAACTGAACCCCAAAGCTCATGCCAACATCCCCTTCATCGCAGGAACCACCGAAAAGATCGCCAGGGTCCTCAGGAAGCACGACA
>WURS02036109.1:0-11426 GCA_011762765.2 Rhinocypha anisoptera
AGTTTCTTTCTTTTTGTGCCCTGTGTCTCTGTACTTTCCACTAGTGTTCGAACCAATATATATATACATATACATTTATAGGGTAGACCAGGGCTAAGCAGATCATGGGGTTGAACGGATCTCGCTAAGGTCTGTCACTTCTCCAATCCAAAAAATATATCTTCCGTATTGCTGGGTTTAATACTGAGGGAGTCATATATTGGTGCGTATATGAACTAAATAGGTTAGTGGTTGGAAATATTGAGATCAGGAACTTTTCCTTCTCCAGGAATCAGGTACATTCCAGGAACGTTTAGAATGGATGAAAGAGGGAAGGGAACTCGTCAGCAAGATGGAAGGGATCAGGGGTAGAGGTAAACGGCGTAAATGATATCCACAGGATGTTGAAAAGGACCTTAGGGCAATGGGAATAAAAAGATGGACGGAGAGATTAAAGAGAACTATATGGAGTCATATAATAGAGGTAGTCATGGCCCACGCCGTGTCAAATCTGTGATGATGATCCTGATAAACATAGCCATCATATGCTACGACAGAAACGTACGAAAAGACCAAATAAAATCAAGAGATGAGAAAAGACAAGTTTTAATTGGGTTAAGAAACATTTCCAGTGAAACATGCGATTTTACTTGTTTAGAATGGTGAAAACAGACTCCGGTGAAGTGCCCGAAAGACTGATTTTTTTTGGAATGCAGAAGAACAGCAGATAAGAGATGATAAGGCATTTGACTAAGTATCTTAATGCTTTATTCTGGTTTATTTTGGATTGATAATTGATTGATAGTTAGAGAATTCCAGGAAAAATACATGAAAAACTCCTGCAGAACACAATTATGGAGGATTATAAAGCTTTTTCATCCTTAAACTGAAAAATGTTGAGGTAATTTCTATAGGAAAAAATCTCAACAAAATAAATATCAATGCATTATAATTTAAATTTTGTGTTTCTAAAACTTTCCTGGGTCATGAAACCGATTGCCTCACTGCGACCGACATCAATTTCAGTTCATTCACTGTACTGTGTGGTTGTAGGAATTGTCCTAATATCAACTATCGGGAGAACAAGCTACAGGTTCAGCGGAAAATTTTTCAGGGTTGTTCGAAGGCCCGATGTTACACAGGGAACTGTGTACAATAATATATTTTCGAGGGCGACACATCATTTTGTCCTTCCTTCATGCCGTGAGATTGGAAAACGAGAATAAATTTCCGAGCAATATTGCTGTGTTCATGCACTGATCTATCACCAGGGCGGTAAATTACTCCTCGCGAGGGTTATGTCCAGGGGGATGCGAACCGGAATCGGTGAGCTGGGCGGCATGCAGGAATCGCCAGGGGACAGAGGAGGAAAGTACCCTGGGTAATGGTGTGGATGCGGTGGGGTGATGTGGGGGAGGAGTGGGGGTGAAAATGACGCGAAGGAAAGTGGAGAGGGAAAGAGGAAGGAAGGGGGAAAATGGAGCGATGGCAGTTCCCGTGCCGGAGGACGGTCGTGCTTTCGCGCGATAAGAGAGGGGACTGGCATCGCGTCCCCACACCACTGGGCTGGCGCGAAACCACAGCCAGTTGACACTATCTCGCGTTGGGCTTAGCCAAGGCCGACGCAAACTCAATGGCACTTCCGAAATTAACGCATGCACACAACATCCCCACAACCCCTCCTGCACTGGCAGAGGTAAGCGCATTATTACGAGGGTCGAGATTTGAGGAAACGGGGAGGGAGGAGAGCAAATCCAGCAGGGAGGACAGAAAAATAGAAGATTATTCGGGGCAAGTCGAGGCGATAACTGAAAGCAGGTGTCAGTGACAACGGTATCACCCTGGGTTAATGAATGAGAACAAGATTCCACCTGGTGCAGTTATCCAGAAATGATAATTTCCGTTGTGATTAGCTCCTTCGTCTGGTGTATTCCGAGTTTCTTGGGAATTATGAATATTTGGAACGAAAAAGAAACTTGTCAGGTAGAGCCCTGAAAACGGTGAGAACGTCGCAACATAATTGAGATGGCCGTAATGATACATTATGATGATGCTCGACGTTCATTGTCTAACAATCCCAAATAGCCCATTAATGCAAAATGGGATTTATAATAACATATTAAAAATAGTACGTATCAATATTCGTAGAAACGCGTGAAGTAGAACATAATAAGAACTTCGATTGCTACTTAGTTTATAAAATCTTTCAACTGCAACAAAATCTTTGAAATTTGTAAATTGTGATTGTCGGTCAGAAATGATTAGGAGAAAAAGCGCAGTGGTAAACTGTATACAAAATCTTAATAACTGCTATCAAAATCTAAAATAACAAAGCTAAAATCTCCTATAGACTCACACTGTCCTTTGCAGTCTGTACATATCTTAGAATACTGACATAATAGTTTAATATTAACGTAAGGAGAATGAGTTGTGACTACCGTTATCTTCTATTCATTCATTCTTCATTCAATGAATTGATTACTTGGCACTAAATGCACTCCGCTAACTATTTTTCCCATTGTCCTCGTAAATTTGCCTCATCCTCATAAAGGCATCCATAAAGAGAAAACCGCCATCATCACATATACTGAGGACATCAATGAAGTTAATTATCACGCAAGGAGGATTGATTCGATTATTTCCTCTGAATAAAGCAAGTGACTGGAGCACATACCGCAGGAAAATGAGCACTCAAGAGCAATCTCCCGAAGTGGAACGTTTAATTAAGGAGAGTACAACGGGTTACAACGCAGTGATGGAGCGAAACGCAGATTTCGAGTTTGCTGTCTGGGCAAAACTGTGATAACTTCGTCGGTATTCAGTTTTATAACTGGCTGTTCTTAGCCCCTGATACGGAAGCAATATTAAATACTAAAAGTCAAGGAATAACAATGGCCATGCCATTGAAGAGCCATTGCAAATGAAGAGCCAGGCCGGTTATTGAATGCTTTCCCTTAACGATGAAGCATTAACTTCCTCGAGAGTCCTTAAAAATAATCCACACGCTGACATAGGTCAACGATAAACCTGGTATTTGTAGGGTATTCCGGATATCTATCAGTTTCACGAAGTACGATCTTAAATTTGAGTGAATTAGGCATGAATGGTTACGATTAATGAAAACACGAGAGGTATATATGATTAGGCATAATTAATGTATAAAGTACGATAAAACGGCTACTGTTTATTAAGTGTGTCAGATGCCTTCCCCCAATACTTCTGCTTTCTTGCTCGAAGCACTTGTTTTTGGATGAATAGAATATCATTAAGAAATGATATGCATACCCTGACTATGTTCAATCCAGCGTAACTCACAACATAAAATGTATTACCTGCCACAAGAGTCTCTTGTACTGTTAGCACTGAAAGGTACGTGAACATATTAAAAACATGAAGTAAGATTTGGTGCTTTCCCGGCGTCACAGAGCTTTCTCGGGTTTTCCACCTCATCAGGGTTTCCATTCTGGCCAACCGGGTGTTTTGACACAGGTTTTAATGAAGGTGATGCTAGAGTATAAAAAACATTTTTCTTAAGCCTTGATAATTCTATCATCAATGATGCCCCTTGATTTGGTCAGTTGTTTTCTCTTAGGTACTCGTTATAAGACGAAGTAATTATTAAACCTATTATTTTCTACCTTAAATATAAAGTTCGTATGATAAGATTCTTGTCCAGTTTCCCACGGTTTCGAGCGAGCTAATATCATTCCAGGAATACTTAATATGAAATCTCACGAGGTAGGTAAAGTTATCATTGTTATAATCATTTCACATGTAGCGCAAAATTTTCGTTTTGCTTCTTCTAAGTTTACAAAGTAGTTTGTAAGGTTTTTCTCAATTATTTCGACAGTCGTTATCCTTTTAACTTTGAAATGCTTTAACCGCACATTTCAATCGATGTGGTCTTCTCGATTCTCTCTCTTCTGTCAAAAATATTAGCGGAGTATATGCACGCGGCAACCATCTTCCGACTTATTTTGATTTATTAAAATTTGCCCTATTCATTGCCTCTCCCGGGTAAACATTAAATGTTGCCGATGTAACTCCTTTATTTATATTAGTCCCTATACTTTATGTTTAAAATTCACGTTTAGATTGATTGATTCATGGAATAAAGACTGATTATTCTTTTTACAAAATAGGAACACACGCAGCAGGAACTGCCCATTTTTAGTCTTCTGTAGATTTTTATTCATTTGCAGGACTCCCAATTACTGGAACACCTTTATTCATTCAATCATCGCAATTATGATTGTAATGTGCAATGACTTGTTGAAGCTAGTAACTTTCTCTATTTTATCCTGATGAATGAAAACCAGATTGCCTTTTAAACTTTTGGTTCATTCGGGATAATGCCCGATACTATTGGAGACATTGTTACATAAATCATAAATATTGGAGACATGGTTACATATCTTGACATAAAGACTACTCGGATCCCCAACCGGATGATGGCGTTGATGGGTACCAACGTTTCAAAGGCTAAGTCTGCCATCGTCTTCAGGGTGAGTCTCTATACAGACTCGCCATGAAGACCTCGCCTTCGGAACGTCGGTACCCATCAACGCCATCACCAGATTGGAAACCCGAGAAGTCTTTATGTCAACTACTAGCCGGGAAAATCAGAGATCCGGTTACATTCTTGTTTACTGGATATTCTGTCACCCAAAATTATTTTTTACATTTTGAAAGTCTTGTTCCATTGGATTTGGTCATAGACCCACGGAGTACGTTAGGTATAATGGATTACGTGTACCATTTCATTAACTTAAAGTATGCATCGGCAGTGAATGCATTCACTCCTCATTTCTTCGCCATGGCAATCCACCTACAATTTAATTTTGAGAGATGAGCGTTAATCTTCACAATAAATATAGTTTAGTATTTATGAGAATTTCGCAGAAGAGGCGGACTAAAAATTTAATCCAAGTCCTTAGATTTCAAATATACTTAGTTTACACAAATACATATCCAGTTGAATATAGCAGCAGTAACTCAGTGCCTTTCATGGGAGAATATTATACTACCCGGCCTCCATGACGTCCTTAATCACAGGAATTCATTTGTCTGTGCAACATTTTATTTCTAAATTCCATAGTTCATATCCATTATTTCAGATTTCCATAGCCCTATGCTACTTCCGTTTCAGCATAAGGGATGCTTAAGATATCCTCACAATATCAGACCATCAATAATGTTATCATCAATAGAATGCGTTGAAAGTATTTCCTTTGTCACATGATTTAATCGGGATCGGTTTGAGCAAGTTACAAATTTTAAGTGAACAGATTTTCAATTTCGTATTAGTTACTTACTTTATTGTATTGTTATTTAACATTAAACTCATTAAACTGTATCATTATTTTAATCCCCCGTTAACAGGCATTGCGCGTCAGACTCATTGGCTATGCTCTTAAAATTAATATAATAATAAATATAATTATTGATGTGGAGAAAAGCCACTGTTATATTAAAAATATGCTATGTATGAAAAAATAAATGCTTTGGAATCTTTATAATGACTCTTATTTCCTCGTTAAGCTAGTATCACACCGTTATACATCTAAGCATGTGCCCTGCCTTTCACGGTATATATTTTGGCGGAATTAATTTACAGAAAGATAAATCAATCACAAATCATCGGACGAAACTTACCTCCACGAAAATCGAAATGTTTACGAAACAAGGATATTACGGAACATACGAGTATAGTGTAGGCGACTCGGAGGCGACCTTTGGATCCCATCTTATGACACCGGAAAAAACACAAGGCATTTACTTTTCGTGAGATGCCATTGTTCTCTGGAAAGCGTGAGAATCCGCGTGAACGAAAAAAAAAAGTTCGCTTTCCGTATGTCTGCGTGTGTGTTTCTGTGTGCCAGTGTGAAGAGCGAACTGTCAGCCTGGACTTTCTTTGAGCGGCTTTCTAAGCAGGTCCTCGGGAACCCTTTCGCTTCGGCCGAGAGGATTCTCCATACTCGCGAGGAGGTTGCTCGCGTGTGGTGAAAGAAATGGAGAGCTAAGAAAGCGGATCGAAAGACCGACTAGTAAGTTTTATCTCTCTGTGCATGGGGACCAATGAAGGAAAGAGTGAGCGGCAGGCGCATTGCAGGGACTAGGAGAGGAATGCAATGACTGACTATTTTGAGCGCAGCCTCGTACGTAGAGAGTTAGACAGGCACGTGCGAAACATGAAGAAAGTTCATCAGAAGACGATTTAATAAACGACGAGGCTATTCGCAAGGCCAGTGCGACTGGTAAATTTAGTTACATAAACCGGTCCAGTTTTTTTTATTATTTTCGCGGATATGATGTAATTCTTTGAAGTTAAATCAAGAAAATTACCACCAAGTGTTTTGCTTTTCATTCACAAGAAAATTACATTTATGATCCGCCGGGACAAGTAGTGCGTACATTTCCATAAAATATTTCACCCTTGTAATATATTTTATAACATAATACATGGAAAATTATATAAACCAGTAAGTTTTATCCATTTACTTTCAGTTAAGCCACACGAGCCAATTAGGACCGGCAGTGTTCCTTTGAATCAGACCCTTTTTAATCTTTCAATTCACTGACTCGGAGGTGGATTGAACGTCTGCCTAGTAGGGGCATTTCTTGAAGTTAATTTTACACTGGGAATGTGCAATAGGAGTACCAAACTTACTGCGTAGTCTAAAGAATGTCGCGTGAGACTCGATGATACAAATAAAACACCTTGGAGGTCATCCACCAGCGTGATAAACTCACAGGTTGGTTTTGACAGCTGAGGGTAGAGTTCACCGTGCGAAATTCACACACTCACTGAGGGTAGGCGATTCCTTTTACCCATGCCATCGGCGGTTTCCCACGATTTTCTTTGATACAAAAAATTGGACTGCTTGATTTTCCATTTGAGTTGTTCAAAGGAATCACATGAGGTTCCATCCCTGGCTCATTCGGTCGGCCTCCGAATCCTCAGCTCACTTGATCCTAACTCCCTCCAAGGTACCATCAAAAGAATAATTTCCTCGATAGAAATTCTTAGAATGCTCATTTTTCATTATTATTAATGCAGCAGCAAATCAAAACGGAATCATGTCAGCTTCATGAATTCTGCGCAATCAGCTTGCAAAGACAATGTATAACAATGAACATATTTCTACACAAAAAATAAGACTCCTACCCCTACACTCATACTCCAAACTTTTCGTGTTTAAAAATACTCCTAAACATTTCTACGTAATAATCGTATTTACAAGGTCGACTTGACAACTCCAGCAATAACAGTTTTCCCTGAGGATAAAAATGAAAAATATTCCTAGCATCTGCACTCAAAAAGCCGATAACTAATACTAAATATATATTTTTTTCATTTTTGCAAGAGATTTAAGAAACATCATGACAGAAATAGAAGCTTTAGATTTATGTACATTTTTTATCAAGTGCACAGTTACTTCCTATTTCAATAAAAATTAAAATTTCCAACTTGGGAGATATCGAATTTTCCATTTCTCACTTACAAATGCCCTCGCTTATTGACTTTCCATTGAACAACGAGAACTTTTAAGATTTCATTCCTCTTGCACAAATCTTGGTTTAATTTTTGATTTTGCTTTCTCACCGGATGAGTTAGATAGTGATATGGATATCAATGAATAATAATAGATCTTTTGTTTACGATTTATCTACAATTTAATGCATCCCAGAAGTATTTTTATTATTGCTATTTTATTGCGAATTACGTCAGCTGCATAAAACTGATATCCTTTATGCTGTAACAATTGGTGTCAACAAGTTAGAATGACAAACTCGTGGATAATTGTTAATTTCTTTTCATGAGTGGACACCCAGTATTCTCTCCAAAGTAAGAGGTACTTGCATTTATGAAGAATGAGGTCAACGAGGTCAACGAGCTCTTATGAACGCACCAAAACTGCTGGCTACTGTGGAAACAGGCGGGACTTTTTCCGTAAAAGGTCAGAAAGTCGCAAGCCTGAAACTGGGGGTGCAGGAAGTTCACTGAATAATATTTTAAGTAACAGATTAAAATGTAATCCCGTTATTGCATAGAGAGAATATACATATTTATAAGCATAAAAAAGATAAACATGAGACACCTGGATAAAGTACAGTTTAATACTAGTGTCTTGCCTAAATATAATTAGCAGATCATAATAAAATAATGGTTGAATTTTCCAGCCGTTAAAATGGAAAAGAAAACCCATTGGAGTTGAAGATGTGATAAGGTAATACCTATAAACCTTGTTAGGTTGATAAAATGAAGTACTTTATGAAGTTCTACTGAGAAAAAGTATTTATAGTACACTGTCAAAGAATTATTCTCAGTGAAGGAAAGAATATGAAAGAAACTTGCGGAATTACATAGCCAATTTCTTTATTGTCCTTATATCATAACCACTACGACCCACTATGGAGATTTCTATATGCACAGCTATAAGAAATGTGAACACGGGAGGTAAAAAAATTAAATGGGAAAATGTAATACAAAACAAGCTTCTGTATAAAAATGTATTCCAAAATACGTCTCTCAGGAAGTATGGACAAAGTTTAAACTAACATGACAACAGGCGAATAAAAGTCGAACCAGAATAGCGATAAAGAAGCTTGTCTTTTCTATTATCTGGCGAAAAAAGTTTCTTCTATCTTCTTTTGACGTTATAATTAGCTTGTTTGTTTGAGCATATGAGCATTACGTATTCCAATGAAATACCAGCCCGACGACGACTTTCTTACTGCTGATAAGAGAGATTTTGGCTAAGAACACCAAGTCATTTGTTCTTTTTCTCCGTTTTAAGTTTGGCAGATTTATAATTATTTCATATTCAGGCTTGATGTAGTGGAAGGAGTACATATTGAAAGAAGATGTAGCCCTTTTCCGCAGGATAATCCTGTCGGAAAGTGCTATAACATCTTTCAATATTTGGAATACTTCTCATGATTTTACATTCTTAAACTCACTCTGGAAGGATATCTTTTCGTTGCTATTTAGAAAAATTCCCAACGGAGCTGAGCAGAATCTCAAAGAAACCATTAATGGAACATGTTTTCTTGACAGGTTTCCTTGGAGGGACTCGAGGTGGCACCTATTCAGAGGCGAAGAAATTGACTTCTCAGTGATTGAAAAAAGTTTAATTTTAATAAGTTTGCCAACTACCGGGAAATCATAGATTGATGAATGGGCACACGAGATAAGTTTTTACTATAGTAAGAATACAATTTACAAGACTTTCAATTTTAGCTTCAGTGAAAATGTCTCTTAAATAATTGACCTAAATATATTCCTATCTCTATTTTAATATAAAAATACATCGAAAATACTAAACGAAAATATCCAAAGTATGAATCATGTTTTTTCTAGGAAATTAATGTCACGTGGTAAAAAATATTTTATCAGAATATAGCATAACCTTTATTAAAAACAAACAATGTTGTAGCCTTGATGTATTTCCACAAAACAAAATGTTAAACACGACCGGTTTCGAATGAATAATCGATCAGATCACCTAGATCAAACAAAAATAATTACCAAAATTAAAATTTATTTCAATGATCTATTAGATGTAACTCATAATATGCGAAATATACGACTTTAGAGAAATAAAAAAGCAATGGGAATTAGATCAAGATGAAATATTCATGATAAGATTTTGAAAAGGAATAAAGCTCTGAATAAAGTTTTTACGACACTTCTGGGATTGGTATCTTGGTAGGTGTGTCATACAATGGGGTATTTCAACAGAGAAAGAGGAGAAAGCTTGTAAAAGGTAAAAATAAAGCTTTGTAAAATAATTTGTCTATTTATACATACATACAGATATTTATTTTTATACATACACATAAATGCATTTATTTATCTATATAAATATTTAAATGTATATCTTTATTTATTTATATGTATTTTTATATATACATACATATAAATATATATATATATATATAAATATAAGGAAAGTATGTAGACACACTTATCCAGAACGTTATTGATTAATCAATGAATGTGAATCACTCTAATTTGTTGTAATGTAAGGAAAAGTCATTAAAGAAAAGAAAAAGATAGCTTGTGAACAGAGTAATATACTTGTTCCACCTTACGACGTCCATCATAATTTCGAAATTAGCATTTACGATGCACCATAATGTGCTTGGTATGTCCGATTAAATTTTCGTGATAGAAATATTCAACTATAATTACCGAAAATTGTTGAAAATATAAATAATTTATCATTTTAATTTTAGGAAGGGTCTCTACAAGTACATACACTGTTTGGCATATACACGAGCAGAAAATTTACCTTAAATACATTGTGTAGATGATAATGAGTACCTTCTATAATTTTCAGTTTACGAATAACGCCAAAAGCACAACCTCAGTGAGTCGTGAGGTAAGACATACCAGCACTGATTTTCTACGCAAGACCATGGGTTTCTCATCAGGAAGCGTTATTTAAGACTTATAAACTTTTCCAAAAGAGATAGTTTCTGGGTAATAAACAACATCTAACACAAAAAATATTTATATGAGTAATCAACAGAATACAAATTATTGTATCACAATGCCGTGCAGCTTCCCCTCAAGTAGAAAAATATAGATATAAAGAATAAAAAATTAATAGGAAAGGACAAACACTTGATGAAAAATCTAAGAAAAATTAGGCAGCCCAGTGTAGGTAAAAAATGTGGTCATTAAGAGAAAAAGACCACTCCTAATAAACGCTGACACGAAACAATCGGTTCAATTCTTGAAAACAAAATCTTTTTCATTTTAAGTCTAGACACACTCTCCGAAGGACCACGTCTTTTGAAATAAGAAAAGACCGGACGTAATTACGGTACAGTCACGCCCGAAGGCATCTTAGTATCCCCCGAAAGCAGGCCTGGAGTGCTCGATGAGTAGTCGAGGAAGATTCTCCGTCGCAGTTAACGCCCTTCCAACCGGGTCGAGGAATCGACCTGCGTCGCCCTCGAGACTTCCAAGCTCGGCGTCTATGGGGATGCGATCGGATCGCACGCATTAGGCACTAATAAGGGCGAGGGATGGGACGAAGACGAACTCACGTACCTCATGAAAATGCAGACGAAGGGGGAAGAGGTCCTCGTGGTTTCCTTCCTGAATATGGTGAAGAGAAGACACGAGATGAAGAAGAAGATATCCCCGTCGAGAAATCGACCGAAATGCGGAGACTGCAGGACGTCGAAGACAGGTCGGTGTCTTGGGAAGAGCGAAAGATCCCTCCCTTATTGCGGTCTCCTATCGCAGCACGCGACGAAGAGTCGTCGTCGGACGGGGAACTAGACGATAGAGAGGGAGGAGGCGTGCTTCACTCGTCGTGGAGGAGGAAATGTGTTCCCTCTCTGACAGAGGGGGGGATAGGAGGGGGGTGGGGAAGGCGATGGGGGGGGGGGGAGGGGAACGGGGGGGGGGGGCAACCAGAGCGGAAGCG
>WURS02036120.1:0-11425 GCA_011762765.2 Rhinocypha anisoptera
CTGGCAAATAATACTGAATTGGAATCGGTGTTGTTTGATTGGTTTTCACAGCAACGTTCAGTTGGAGTTCCAATCAGTGGTCCAATGCTCAAAGAAAAAAAAAATATATATCTATATATATATTGTATAAATATGCCACAAATAACAATTATCATTGTTTTAACACAAGAGGCTGTACCGATCTCCATCAAACATATTTGAGAACAAGAAACACTGGTTATGCTCCTTGGCAAATGGGCCTAATGCTGTTTAACAAACTGTCTTCTGAAGGGTATCAATAACATGTCACTTTTTAAATCTAAACTGCATCAATATCTGCTGTGTAATTTATTTTATCCGATTGAGGAATTTCTTCACAAATAATTGATTGTCAACTTGCCTTATTTTATGATTTTGATATTACTTATTTACATGTTCTATATTTGTAACAACGAATCGCTGGACAAATAAAATGAATTGAATATACAAATCAGTAAATATATGCAGTTTCAAATATTACTTTCCCTTACCGTTTTACAACTGCAGTCAGAGATCTGTCCAAATATTCATGATTGACATTGCTGCTTCCTCCCTTTGAAGCTTGAATGAAAAATTTCATCAACATTAGGCAGCCAGTTATTTCAAAAGCTATCAATAATCTCTGTAATACCATTTCTAGATCAGGATTTTTGGTTGCTTGATTTGAAGCATGGGCACCACCAGAAGGAAAATGCAGTTGAAATAATTCAACTAATGCAGTCCTGTAAAGAAGATAGATGTAAATTCAGTTAGTTGGTGTATACATTAAACAAAATGTATAAATAGCTTATCTTGTTTACTTAAATATCAGTTCGTGGTTTATCACAGACCAGAGTGATTCAGTCAGTTACAAGATTACCTATTAACCCAAAGATTATAATTACAAATACCACTGTATCATGGCTATGGGTGTTATGAAAATTTTGTTAGATTAACTTAGAAAAATTCTGATTAAAACCAAAGAAGTAGTTCCTTAGAACACCCAGTGTTCTCATGAGCCAAAAGAGGTGGCCTAACATCAGAAAAAAGACCAAAGTGGTTGTGATCACCAGTATTATTTATTCATTAAAGGTTTAAAATCTCTTACCTGATGATTCTAGAGAAGACAGTTGAAGCATCATATACATAGTAGCCCATTAGAATTTTTAAATATTCATTTCCAAGAGGAAAAAATGATATTTGTCAGTATTGCTAGAATAATAGTAGATGAGGCAATAAATATGTATCTTCATGATCTAAGTGTCACTTGTGTGGTATTTAGGCATTATTTAATACTCCAAGCTTCCTACTGCCTTTTTTAATCAAAAAATTGGTAATTTATTTACATTTTGGTAAAAATTTCAGATCAGCAGTTTAACTAAAATATTTGGAATATCTAAATGTAAAAATTACGTTTCAATTTAATTCAGTTTTAGTTGAAAGATTTATAACAGGCAATATTAGCACAAGAAAATAGACTTCATGGATCTCTGATTTCAACTATAAAATTTTAAACTAACAATATCCTTTTTTCTTTAAGAGATGAAAGGTCTAGGCATATCACTAAAACAAAATTATTACTACATGCATTGATGCTCTCTGGATTATATTTCAAAAGAGATGCCTAACACTGAAGAACATGCAGGACGAAGGCTGACTGAAGCATCTGATAATTAGCCGTAAACAATGAAAAGACAAAATTCATAATAAGGGGTAATCTTGAAATGCTTAGCATATCAATGGCTAATTGTAGATGCCATTAGTGCTTTCTTTTGGTGGCCAAGTGGTGATTATTTTTTTATAAAATTCCTCCTTAACCCCTTAACTGTTTCAATTCTATTTCCTTTTCTATCGCCCCTTGATTCTATTTTGGTGGTGAAACAGATGAAAAAGTAAATACAGCATTCTTCTGTTCACTTAGGAGGGAAATAGTATCAGTTTTTTTTCCTAAAACGACTAATAGTATGAATAAGAACCGATAGATGACAGTAGCAAGTGGACATGGCATAGAGAACGAAATAATACGTCAAAAACACAGGGTAACGAAAGGACTAACCTGAACGTAATATTACGTCAAAAACAGCCCTGCCGCATTACCTTGTCGCGTAATATTACGTCAAAAACAGGTAATGGGTTAAAAATCTCTCAAATATCTATAATTATGTGGCCTACTGGGGAAATATTTTAGGCCCTTCCAGCTTCTGTGATAGAGTCACTTTAAGGTAATGCTTTCCATTCCAAATTTTGTTCAAGTTCTTTTTTATGAACTACATTTTATCTGTACTTACAGATATGTAATAGTAATAATAACTTTCTATTTGTTGATAGGTAAAACTTTTTTACATAGCTTCATCTAAGATTGGGGTACAAAAATGCCTATTGTAGGTAAACAAAGATTCCTTAGTCTAGGCCACAAGCAACATAAGTATTAAGTAAATGCTATAAATTCATTTACACTGTAAAATGTAGCATGAAGTAAGAGTTAACCATTCAAATTTATAAAGTATGTTTACTGTGGTTTATTCTATTGGAAAGGCTCTTACCAGAAGGAATGTATGTTATGAATACCATAATTATCAAAATAAGTTCTAAAACGTGATTCCATAAAGTAACTTATGAAATGACTGTTGAAATTAAAAATATGGTTTTGAGAGATATATATTTTAGAGATGTATATTTTTACGCTACCTGATGTTACTGTTTTCTGCATCATCATGATTAATTAAACAAGGCAGCAGCTCCAGGACCTTGGCCTTCTTTTCAAGAGGATGATTCCTTGAAATCAGCAGACTTAAACACCACTTTACTACATCATTGTTCCCATGTATAATTTCAGCTGAGTTAGGCAACCCTACATAAATAGCAAGTAGTAGATCTATGGCAATAGAAGACCATTTATCCATACATACAGATTGCTGAAGGGACGGCCAATGGTAGGAAAGGCATGATGAGATAATGGCATTATCCAAATGTCTGAAAAAGTGCAAGAAAGAAAAAGGCAAAATGTTTAAATGACTAATTTTGATTTGATTAATACATTCAATTTATATAATAATTAGACAATGAATATGAAAATATAAAAATTTGAAACATTTAGTAAGAGAATTCTCATTTCTTAGTCTGCATGAACATCATATCTAATGTCTTAATACCACTGGGAGATATGAAAAAATATTTGGGCTAATCAGAGAAAAAAGTTAATCAGAGATAACTAAGTATTCAATAGAAACAGAAAGTCAAGACATTTTGTTTTCCTACTAGTCTGAAGAAGGTTTCAAAATATTCCAGGTCCGGGATAGAAACCCATGAATGCAAAATTTTTTAGGTACTTAGGTACTGCTCTATTTAACAACCGTGAATAGTAACACATAAAGTGGGCACTGTATTGGGCAATTTTGAAGCTTAGATTTGTGCAGAGAGGGAGGCTAGGATTTAAGTAAGAGGAGTGTTTTGAGGGGAAGCAGGAAGAAAGAGGTGTTTGGAAAAGGATGATGCACAGATTTTTTATAATTTCCCCATTCTGTAAGTTTTATCGTTTCACTTATATTGAATATATATCATTAAAAGAAACTGTGGAATTTGCTGTCTTCCTTTTTCATGAATCTCAGACATTACCACAAAGTAAGGTACAACTGAAAATAAAAAAGGTATTGATGGCTTACAAAGTTACTTAAAGGCTAACAGAGATGATTCTGTATTAACCAACCTCTGCCCCCTGAGTTTTTAAACCAGGGCAGCTAGTGATGTAGTGTCAACCACTCTACAACCACATTTTTGCTCCAATTAAATTTAGATCTATTTTTTCTAACTCTGTTGCATTACTGAACTCCAGCAATTAATACTATAGATGACATTATTTCTGGAATGCAGTTCACTTTTGATGATAACATTCTGACTAAATGCATTCTAGCATATGTACACAGATGTGTTCAACCCTAAGGCACCTAAAAATTTATTTAATGGGCTTATATAATGATGAAAATTCCTCAGAAAATAGTAAATAGCCATTGGAACAGTGAATATGAAGGGAAGAGTATTTAAAAATCTCATTCTACGACCTTAAAGGTTCAGTTCCAGAAACATTACAACATTATGCAAATTCTTCCTAGGAAACATTATAATTTCATGATTTACAATTCAGTTGAAAAAGTATCATAAATCATGTGAACTCATGCAATCAGATTCATTGGTGACACTAGCTATGACCATGCAGAAGAGTTATATTTTTCCTCTGTCGTTATCTGTATATGAGATGGTCCTAATTAAATATTTATAACACTCTACAGAGGTAGAGAGGGAAAATTTAGGTGTGGGGATTTATTTACAAGAAGATGTAGAAGTATACATATAACAAGGATAATTGCAGCAAGTGATAGAGACATATCTTTCAAGCTAGTAGGAAAACCAGTTTATACACTATTTATACAATTATGTGTGCTTACTATAAATAATAAAGATGAAAAAGTTAATAGGATATACAACCAAATAGTAGCTTTAGGAGGCAAATAGAATGAGTAAAGCATAGCCAATAACATGGAACACTGGAATAGCTAAGTTGGACAAGGATGGGATGTTTATATTATTGAAGATTACAGCCTGGGAAATGATAGAGGAAAGACATGGGTGTTATCTGTAAAGAAAATAATCAACGGATAAGAAATATGTAATGCAGAAATCATAAATGAACACTATACCCTGAAAAGTCTAGGAGAGTACAACTTTCTTATTTATTTTTTGATTTTATCTTAAGATACCACAGAGTTTATAATAAGGAGTTATTTAAAACCAGCATAAAAATTAAAAGAAACTACTCAGAGGGAATTTTTTTCAGATAACAATTAATAATAGCAGACTCAAGAACCAATTAAAACCAAGTACAAATGAAAACACAATCTTCAAAGAAATATGGTTTAAACAAATTAAATGATAAGAAAAAGTTTGAAAAAATTTTATTTGTGTGGAGTGGGCATTGCCAATCAAGAGGAGAAATAATGTATTTGCATGAATTCAATGATGTTTTTTTTCCCTCTAGGACTTTCGAACAAAAGGGTTCATGTAACAATCAGAAGCAAAATACCCAACTCTAATGAGATTGCAAAATCTAGAAATTTATGTTTTCCCCAATCGATATGCAAATAGTAAAATTTTGTCCAAGATAAATTTACATCAATATTATCTCAACTTACAAAATGTTCATGACTGGTTACAATCCTCTTAAATTGGATTGTAAAATTCAATTTAGGTGGATTTTAATCAGTTACAGTACAGAAAAAACTGTAGCAATTCTGATGCATTAGTTTCAGAGCAGCATTATTGATACATCTTAGTTTTCTATTAATTAAATAGATGAATGCAGTATGATTACACAATTATGGTTAGAATTAACTTAAATTTGATTGTAAAAAACAACTTACACCTATATAAACTACACCACCACCTACACTCATATAAACTCTGACAATGTCAGTTCATTCAATTTACAGCAACATTACAAATACAATTATACAATTTAGTTTTATGCAGATTAGAGAGATCAAATCAGCAATGATCATATCGATAAGATTATTGCAATGGTAGAGAAAGTAACTAATTACACTGCAGCATTAAAAAGAAAAGTTATATTATTTGCAGAAAGAAGTTCCAAGTCTGCCACCAGAAGAGTATTTGGGGTTTCTTAATATAATATTAAATGCTGGAAAGAAGATTCAAATAATATTTTCTCATGTGCAACAACAAGGAGAACATTTTTCAGGACCTTCAAAATTGGAATGTAATAGAAACTACACTTTGAGAATTTGCTACACCCCATAGGGCCAAAGAGCTACAGGTATCTACTGAAATTATTGAAGAGAAATCAAAGAAAGAGCAATTTTGGAATTCTGAAAAAACCTCTTGGGTACAAAAGTTGATAACTCTTAAGGAATTTTTCTCTTTTCTTCAATTTACCACAAACACCCACTGATTATGAAGAGAAACTCACTGAATTTCATTTTTTCCAAATAAGAGTTCTAAAAATGGAATAGTTCATGCAAATAGGGCATTTAAAAGGATTTGAATTATCCCTATGGTGAAGAATGGACAGGATCACATGAACATAAAAAAGATAAAAAGAAGAAGTATAGAATATAATACATGAAAGAAGAAGTATCAAGAGAGCTATAAGAGAAAGTGAGCCCAATATTCAACTTTCTACGACATGAATGTTGGCAAACAAGAATAAAAGGTGGATTGAATGAGGGGAAAAAAGGGAGGAAAAATATATGGGTAATGTGCTGGTGGAAACATCTTATCATTTCTTTTTCATCATTATATGGATGATGATGGGAAATAGTAATGAAGTTCTAAGGAAGGTGGCTGAGGACTGGAAAGAATGAAAAAAGTAGACTGTGTGAAACCTGTCAACGATAAAAACAAATCAAAATTCAATAAAACATGCAAGAACTGCATACAAATTATCGATTGTAAAAATGAATTCAAGAATAACAAACTGGATGAATCAAAATATTTCTGACACCACTCTATTTTTAATATCAAATTATAGTAACATTTTATGTAATTTTCTAATTACCTTATGCCACCCAGTTAAAAGAGTATGACTTTATAATGGAATCTAAAGTTTATAAAAACATTGTGAAGCTAAGGGATAAAATGTCTCATAGCTCAATATCAATCATAATCAGTCATTTATCTATACAGACAACAAGCTGACTCTATACACAAAAGAACAAAAAGCAATGCATTCAAGAATTTATTTACAAAATTTCAGTTGGTTGCTATGATCATAAGAACTAAGTTAATTTTAAGGTAGTAGTAAAAATATACCTTTGCTTCATCCTCTTATCTGACAATAACTCTCTAATAAGATTCATGATTGTGTTAGGTGCATAATCTGCTTCATTCAAAATCAGATGTTTCAAAAGAACACTTAATGAGATATTGACATCCAAGAGAAGATATGACATTAAACTTTGCTTGAAGCATGTCAAAAAATACTCCCCTTTACTCATATTTGATTGAGAATATATATTTTCCACTTCTGTGACATCAGTAATCAGAAGAATTATTTGTTCTATCTGTAAAAAATCAGTGATATACATAAATTTCTTATTATAATTCTTAAACAAAAATACCCTTCTTACTTTAATTGCACGTGCTGCTTTTATTGCTACCTATTTTTAAATATGCTTGTAAGAGTGAAAAGAAAACCATTTATATAATTTCAGAGCAAAAATCAGACACTACATCTAATCAAGAATTACTTTGCAGTTTTTTTTTTGTGATTGTATCAATAGGAACAGTGAATGTAACATTATGTAAATGAGATCACAGATGAAATATAAACAGGCCAAGTGAAGAATGTAATGAAGGGTATGAGGTAACAAAAGTCAGAATAGTTTTTCAGGTTGCTTGAAAGAAATGGAAGTAGTAAATAAATAGATCATTCAATTTTGTAAAAAAGGGCAATATAATATCTGGGAAGGAGGCTGAAGAATGTAGGTTAAGAACAAAATAAAAAATCAAAGTAACTTTTTATACCTAATCAGATAATTAGATTGTGAGTAAACTTAACTTTCAATCAGCAATAAATAACATAGGCATATTTACACAATATATCTTAGTTATGTAATCTAAATTTTACCATACTTTTCAAAATGTACACCTATTCAAGAATGTCTATGAAAAGTGATAAATAAACTCAATTTGAGTACATACCTTTAAGTTTATACAAAAGGAAAGCTTCAGTAAAGATTCTAAGTACTTCAATTGAGCTTGGCTAAGTGATACACACACTCTATCATCATTGAATAAAACAGCAAACACATGCTGAGGCATGTCATATTTTTCTAATTCATTTATATACGCCCACTGAAATGAGATCAGAGAATTTTATTAATTTTCCAAATTATTAGTAACAAAAATATGTAAGAAAATTGAATTTTACTTATTTATTATGAGCTAATATTATATTGTTAATATCATTTTATGTTGTTAAAGCTGAAGTCATGACATAAATTAACCTGTGATACCAGACACACTAAGGTTCATTGCCAAGTTACCCAAGTGTTGCTGTCATCACTTGCTGCTCAGGAGTTACAACATATTTTTTCTTGAAATTACCTTTAGGTTCTTATCTATTGGTGAACACTCTTGCAGAAAATGGAGACTAATCACAAAATCCAGGTACATATACAATTTATCACCATGAAGTGTACCATGAATGTCCTCCAATTCTCTCTTGGACACTTTCTGCATTTCATGATTTATAACACAGTAGAATGATTCACATAACTCAGCAGGAAGGCTTACAATAACTTCAAAGAGACTCTTCAAGGTTGCTTGTAACTTTTCTTTCTCATGACCAACCCTGATGCTATTCTTGAAGATTAATTTTTTTATTAACTCCCATAAGGATGGAATCCAAAAACTATGTAATACATTTTGTAAATATTCATTTGAGGAGTCACAATGAATGAAAGATAAAAATTTGAAAAACTGTATAGATAATCCACAAATAGTGGGCTTTAAACACATTTCCCCATCTGTTTCTGGTAGAACAGTGGTTAAAGGTAATGATATTTCTGAAAGAGCTTCCAATTCACCCTCACTGAAATTTTTCTGATAAAGCAGAAAATTAGACAATGCATCAAAGATCTTGTGAGTTCCTCCTTCTGAAAATATTTTAGAAGGCTGAACCAAATTATTTTCAAATAGCCAAACATAGCAGTGTAATGAAGCAAACAGTGAATTTAGCCAATTCAAAAATATTAATAGGTCTTCCTTTGAGTAACTTGATAACAATGTATCATTAGAAAACTCCCATGATGGCTTCTTCATCAAGTAGCATTTTCTCTCACAAATCCCTATTATGGTATCTACTTCATGTTCAATCATTTTACCAATGAAATTTTCAGGACCAGAGTACCCTAAAAAGTAAAAGAAATTACATTTAGTTACAATGTATCAATGCAATTGAACGAAAGAAATTTATGAATTAGCTTAGGCATCACACATTGATATGTTATATTTAGGTTGTATAAGGTTTAAGGTATGGAAACCGAAATGCACAATCCTCCAACGTATACTTGCAGTTGTTGAGAACATTTTATGAATGCTGGTGAAATATCTAATCTCATATTTATGCAAATGCTAAACATAAGATTTCAAAGCTTTCATTTCATTTATAGCACTAAAAAATGGCATACAATAAGATAATTACAAATAGAAAATGTTACAATATACTAAAGGTGCAAATACAGGAAGCTTCCCAATTACTAATAAAATAATAAAGTAGGACATAACATCCAGCATGAGACAACTAACAATAATTATAAAATACTATTATCCACAATATCATAAGAGTAGTACAGATAAAACAGACTTTTTGCAACAGAAAAAAGAAAGTATCCAAGAAAAAGAAAAAAAATCATGTACAAAGTACAAAATCAGGCTAAAATAGAATAAAAATGCATAATTGTCATTGTCTAACATGATTTCTCAAATAATGCTTAGGAGTGTTCAAATTAAAAGAATGTAGGTCAAGATTGATAAAATCTGCTTCTGCATGAAATTAATTTGTTTAGAAGTTTGTATAAAAATATAATGCCTGCTTGTGCTCTTCTGGCTGACAAGTTTGCCAGCCCAAGTTCGGTAACCAGTCTAATGACAGAATAATCACAAATATCAATCCCAAGTTTGGCAGCACACATTGGAATAAACATTTTTTGAACCCCTTCCAGATGACAAAAATGACAATAGTAATAGGGTGACCAAATAATACAGGCATAATCCAAAATAGGGAGCACAAAGGAATAAAATAGTGCCCTAATGGCATGCATATCATAAAAGTCAATCATAAATCTCCAGATGAATCCAAATGTTCTGTTAGCTCTCTTACTTATAACTTCTATGCGATTGTCAAAATTAAGATTAGCACTAAAACTCACTCCTAAGTCTTGAATATGACTGGTTCTCATTAGGTATTCGTTATTGATATCATTATTAAAAATTATTGGTTTATTAATGCAGTGATATGTAACTGTTACACATCTCTTTTAGTTAATGGTCATAGAATTATGCAAACACCAGCCAAACAAGTTGTTTCAGTTGTTCTGTAAACCAACACAATTATCTTTAGTCTTAATCCAGCAATATAAATTTAAGCCATCAGCATATAGTAGACATTCAATAGGTTTTATCACCTGAGTAATATCACTGATAAATAAATTAAAAAGAAAGGGTCCTACGTGAGACCCCTAGGGAACGCCTGATGTTACATTAATTACTTTAGAAAGGACAGACTTAATCTTTACCATCTGGGTTCTGCCACTTAGATAATCACTGAACTATTTCAACAAACTACAGTGGAAGTCCGGTATAACGAGAGCTGATAATTGACAAAAAATCTTTCGTAATAATGCACACTCGTTATAGCCGATGGTTATTTAAATTCGCCTCTTTCGCATTTATAACCAAAAGTAGGCGAAAATGAGCCATGAAGTAGTTGTATCAAACCATCCTGTTTTTTTTTTTAAAATCCTGTGATTTATGTAACCCAAAAATCAATTAGGGCAAAATCTACTCGCTATAGAGATAGTCCAGGTGTGACCAATCATAATAACCAGCGGAACTGCCTATGTTTTAAAACGTGGACCAACCAACGCAAAACGATCACTCGCTATAGCGATACTCTTGTTATAAGCCATACTCGCTACAGCGGACTTCTACTGTACCACTGATGCCATAACGTCTAAGCTTACAAAGCAAACAGTATCAAAGGCAATTTGAAAATCTGTAAAAATAACATCAACCTAAAACCCTTCACTGAAGGAATCTAAAATATAATTTTGTAAGACCATGAGATTTGTGGTTGTAGATCTACCTTCATGAAAACCATGATGCTCTGGTATGATAATGTGCTTGGAAGAAGAGGTAATGTCCTCTAGTACAAGGTTTTCAAAGACCTTGGCAACACATGACTGAAGAGAAATAGCCCTGTAATTCATGACATCACCTTTATCACCTGATTTATGGATTGGGACTACAAAACTACATTTCAAGTTGGATAGAAAGATACCCAAGGACAAAGACTGATGGAATAGAACTGTAAGAGGATGAGCTAAAACATCTTTAAAAAATTGAAGTACCAAAGGTGGAATACCATCAGGGCCGGGGCCCTTAGTGTGTCTAGTGAAATCATTTTTTTAGGTACGAGGGTGGTCTGAAAAGTTTCCAACCCAACAAAGATACAAGACATTTTTTCTGAATTTTTTTTTTATTTTTATACATAGTCTCCTTTTAACTCTACACACTTCTCCCAGCGATGTTCCCATCTCTGTAACCCGTCAAAAAAGTACTCTGCGTTTTTCTCTGCAAAATAATTGTTCACGAAGGTGATTGCCTCTTCATTTGACGAAAATCTGTCCTCCAA
>WURS02036131.1:0-11424 GCA_011762765.2 Rhinocypha anisoptera
TATATGCTGTGAGCGTGTAACAGGTTTAAAAATCATTCACTCCATGCAGGTCCGACTCTTATAAACTAGAATTTGTTCTCACGCGGTAGTGTAGTGAACGAAATAGTCCTACCTCCCTACTACCTAACCGGTTGACAGGTCCGACAAGAATTTGAAAAGCGAATGTAAGGTTCAGTTGAGTCTGCTTTTTGCAGAACTCTGGTCTGTGACCTCTTTCTCTGACAATGCATGGCCATTAAAGGGGTTTTGAAACCTGGATGGAAGGAATGCATGGTATGTTTGCAGAGGTGTATGCCCGCAGAGTTGTTTCTTCGGCAGACATTATAGTATGGCAAGTGCTGAATCAGGGAGGCTCACCTCCAGTGTGATCTTCCCAGTGTTTCTGTAGGGGTGGGGAATGAGGAGTCGAATGCCATTGTGCTGGCAGCTGTAATATTGACATCCATGTTTGTCTAGACAGCAGAAGGAAGACATTTTGGCAATCTGGGCCGCCTGACTAGCTTCATTGGTGGGCACATACTCTCAAAGGAATGAGTGTGTCCGAAGTAATTGGGCCAATGACCCAACTACTGGGACGTGTGGTCATGGGAGACAAGAGAGGCAACGCAAAGGAATATTGTTAACTTCTCAGGGAACGGACCACACTAGGCTGTTAGGCCCATCAAGCAATGCAAATTAAAGTGCCAAATTTCATGAAAGATGATCTATACCACATAATGCACCATGTCTTTCAATATTAGTGGTAGCCGCTGAGTTACAAAATTGTGACAATGGAAAGTTAAGAAACAATTAGAATAACTTCACCACATATTAGAGTAAAAGAATTTTTCAAAATGATTTTTAAATTTCAAGTCATTATCATCATTTTGAAATTTAGATGGACATTTTGGGGCTGCTATGATAATTTTTACAGATATTTGAATTAAATGCTTTTTTATATATAATATAAGTAACCCTTTCAATTCTCCCCATATCATTGAGTTTTTCTCCTTGGCAGCTTTCATTTTTTTTATCATTAGGTAGTTTTAATGATAAGGAGCTTGGGAAAAATATTTTTAATATTGTAAAACAATTATTTTTTTGCAATATTTGAACTTGAATATTTGTAGTGTTATCACATCATCCAATAGCAATCCGTGGTGGCCTAACCATTATTTAACTCTTCATGCTATTTTTCTTGATCCCAAATGTGAAATGTGTTCCTCATTCTCTCTGTCGTGCCTATCCACTTGGCTAAACTGGCCAGTGGATAAAATTCTCTGGATTAAGTTAGACCCATGTTGAATAGTCATAATTTTTGGTATATTTCAACAGAAATGTTTCTTCATACCCATCTTGTTTCAGATGGCAAGTTTTCAAATATTTTGACAACATTTATATTTTTTCAGAATTGTGTTTGTTTTTGCTAACAAAAAGTGTTAATCAGCATTTTCTATTTTTAGGTTGTGCTATTATTATATATTGCTCATATCATGGTCCACTGGATGTGGGTGAAGAATATTGATCCAGACAACTCTGCGATTCCATATCTTACAGCACTTGGTGACTTACTGGGCACTGGTCTGCTTGCTGTAGCATTTAAGATCCTTTATGTGATAGGTGACAGAGATAGTGATGTTGGTGATTAAGTTGTGTCCTGTGTGTTAGAATGAATGAGTGAGTGGAACTTATTTTTTCCAAGAATTCCTTTTTTCTGCGTATTACACAATTGCATCTAGTCTTATGAAGTTTTTTAAATTAGTTGTCAAATTATTAATTTAAGTAATAGAAAGCCAAGAGTTCTTACTCTTTTTAGAAAAGTTAAAACAAATTATACTGTTGTGCCAAATGTTAAGAGATCCTTATCTAATTAAGGGAATTTCCATGTGTGATATAGGATGGGAAAATAGTATTTTGTACAAGTTTCATGATTGTTCTGTTTTTCCATAGTTTTGTTTTGTTAAACATCTTATGACTAGGTCAAATTTTAGTCATTGGGAGCATTCAACATAAATTTAAATTATGACTTTCTCATTGATAAGCTGTAAGTCGGAAAAAAATGGAAAGTAACTGTTGTTTGAAGTCAGTTTCTATAACTCTTGTTTTTCTTATAGTTGTGTTTCTTCTTTCATATTGTCTCAAATTAGTAGACAATAATTTTGTTTTATACGTAAGCTATAAGACAGGAGTTTAAAGATATCTTAACGTGATTTACCTCAATATGGTGCTCATGTACAAATAACGTGTACATTTGTTATAATTACATTACTGAGAAGTCATTGGAATATCTCATAGGTAAATTATTTTTCCAAATGATATTGAATATATATATATAAGGGATGAAAGTTCTAAATTAGAATTGAAAAGTTTTTGGAAATGTTATTAACAATGCAGTTGGAAGGCTGCTGTTGTGATTGATTCATGAGTTTTTTAAATATATTATTGTGTTATGGAAATTGGTCTTTTAAAAATATGAGATCTGAGGATTTAACTATTTTACTTATGTTCACTGTGTCATTTATACAAGTTCCTCCATTTTTGTTTTAATTGTCAAAATAATTCCTACATTTTTAATATTTGTTGTTTTGACATCTTGTATGTACATTTCTAACATGTGGTCTTAAAGCACAATTATCATATATACTCCTATATAGTTCCAGTTTGAAGATAAAATTTTTAGACAAAAGTAAGATCAATCTATAAAAGAGGCAAAGGTTTTGAGGGATTAAAATCTAAGTTGGGAGACAAAAAATAATAGTTTGAATTAAGAAAACTAAATATAGTTAAATTACAAATATGTATTAAAAAATGAGTTCATTGTTTATTTATTAATTTCAATATGAGAAATGTTGTTCTTAATGGAAATGTAGGGCCAACTATACACAAGAACTATGAAAAAGTCCACAAATTTGTCTGAAAAACTTGTGGTCCAACTCTTTATAAGATCAAGCTATACTATAGGATATATGGTATTTGCCAAAATGTATATAACTTTGGATGAAATGGGGAATGTAGTGTACCCTTCCTAAATTTTAGTGGTTGTCTGCTTATCTGTGATTGATATGCTGTATAAGACTTTTTGTTTTAAATTCTTCATTGATCAACCCATCATTTCCTCAGAAGACAACCCTTAGGATCTTACTTGAATCATTATTGTTTGAGCCTAAACTGGGCTTCCTCATTGTCACATACTCAATAATTTTTTGTTATAAATGCCGAGCCAAGATTTTTTGTGTATGTTGATACTTTTGTTTGATTCTTTTTAACTAAATTTCTTTTCTTTGGAGGTAAAATAAGCTGCCATTGATCTGTCTGGGACTGTTACCCCAAACATTATTAAACCATTGGCATCCATAACATTTACTTTTGTAAGTAAATCTAACATAGGAATTAAAAAACTGCTTTATATATTTAAATTTACTTTGTGTTTGCTGGCTAGCATTGTTTGTGAAGTAATTATCACATTTAATAATTCCTTGATTTGAATCCATCGATGTCCAAGTAATTCATAAGTTGACTTCAGTTCCCATATCTCGAATTCTAAAAATACTTTCCGATCCATTCTTCATTCTGGTACATGCTCACTATAGGTAAAATATTTTAGGTTTTTTCATCACATATTTAACCATTCTATGGTCAGTTGAACAAAATCACATATCAATGTAGTTGAAAATAAAAAAATTTCATATGCTATCCTTTCCTCCTACATATCACTTTCAACATTAGGGGACAGTGAATGGCCTGAGCGTTAATTTTAATAAGGACTTGTGTTCAATGAAACCAGCATCCCAATATATATATTTGTCACTCATTGTTATCCGAAATTTAAATGTTGTTTTATATATCCCTTCATTCATTCCAGTTCCATCCATAGAGCTAATAAAAAAATTTCCTATCATGTTTCACTTGGTTGATGAGTGTGGTCTAAAGAGTTCTCAGCCTAGACCACAGATGGTGAAACCATGAAGTACTTTTTCTTTTAAGTTCATCTCTGCCAATACAAAAAGTGTGATAATACATCTCATTTTGTGGAATTGTTTTTTCTATAGAGATTTTAGAATTGAGAGTGCAGTTTTTACTTAAAATAGTCAAAATTGGGACTATCATGTAGTTATAAAATTCTTTATAGAAGAAAGTTTTATGCACATGGAAATTCATTTAAAGTTAATAAATGTTAATAGGAAAATTTTCATTTTTGCTGAGTAAAAAAATGGATGCTGTGCCTTGAAGGTGATCCTTGAGAGGGATACTCAAAAAGAACAATATTGGAAATAATTTTAAATGTGCATGTTTTGACTAGCTACTTAAAGTGCATAAATTGATGAGACTATAGGTATTTCAAATGAATGTGTAGGATATATTTAGTGTGAAAATTGCAAGTGAAAAAGTCTTGTGCAAGATGAATAACATACTGTCGTATATATGTAAATTTATGGCCAGTGTCTAGAGCTTTTTGACAAAAATAAAATGGATTGTGCATTAATTTATTACCATGAATGAAACATTCAGCATTATGCATTGGAATCTAAACAGTGGATGGAAGCTAGCCGTTTGGTGTCAAAGAAGGCAAAGGCATTTTGCATACCACTAGTCTTTAAATTCTAACATTAAATAGGGATTATTACTCCTAATTGTTTCGGCAGTAGGAAAACTGAGAGATCTGCATTATTAGTCATTCAAAAATCTATCTTATTCCTCAGAGTTGGCTCCATTTGATCATCTCATTCAAAATCTTAAATCTTACTTCACTGGTCAGTAATTTTGGTAGAATGAAAATGTGATTGTGGCTTTAGAGGGGTATTTAGCATATATTCAGTAGTATTGTGCAACAAGTCTATTGAACTGGAGGGAGATTGTCTAAAATTAAAAAAAATTTTGACATTACTAAATCACTTTTTGAATGCTAGGCCTTGAAATTTTCAGACCATCCTCATAGTCCTGTGAAAGAGTTAAGGAATCTTTTTTTTGAATGTTGGAGGAAAAAGTAACAATAATATCTAAAGAATTCCATAGATTGTTAATCATGGTGCTTGCTCAGCTACTACCCATGAAGAATTTAAAATCGAGAAATATGACACTGTTGCAGCTAGCAATATACCTTATCTGGAATAGTAAAATCTGAGTTTGGGTGCTGACCAATTTCATTTATTATTTTGAGGCACTTTTCCACACAATTATTTCATACATTTTTTTTCCAAGTTATGGCATACATTTTTTCTTTCTTGATTTATATCCCACAAATGTATGAAAGTTATTAATCAACCCTGAATCTTAGATGCTTCCCTTAATGCACACTGATAAAATAAGTGCCTTTTCGTGAATTTACCCAATAAAGTGATGAACAGTTTTTCTAATACATCAATTTTGTTTCAAAATCATATTTTTGGCTCTGTTTTTATTTGTTCTATCACAATGCAGATTCACAGAAAAATTTCAGTTTGTTTTTTGTGAATGCTACATTCACCTCTGATGAAGGACCAAGTTGAGGGCTGGGGGAATACATTTGTAGACATTTTGTTTGCATTTTGGGAAGCATTTGAGTGTTTTGTGGAACCTCTACTTTTCTCAACGTTTGACATTCAAATTTTTAATGAAGAATTTTGTGTCCAATCTTTGATCTCTAGATTCTGTCTTTTATTCTTTCATACCCCTTGGCAGAATGTAATTAATTAATATATACACACTACAGAAAAAAACATAGTGAAGATTTGTCTCATAACCACCATATGGAACCTTCCTATTATCACAATATTCATTTGTTAATTTATAGTTAAAAACCCTTCAAGATCTTTTATCAATTACGAGGTGAAAACTGTACCAGAAAGTAAATTTTCTTGATGGGTTTTTCTTTAATTCATGCATGTCGATCTTTGTGAGTTGTCATGAAAATTGTGTAATATCAGGCAGGATATTGTAGAGGTGAAATTAAATGGCCCTTTCATGTGGTCAAATATTTGTTTTGTGCACTTTATTATTCATCACACACTTATTCTTGTTTATTATGCACTATCTATGCAGTAGAATCTACTTAGTACTCTTTTGAAGGATGTTAGAAAATATGATTGTACTTAACAGTGAAACAGACATTTAGGACATGGATATTTACCATTGAATCAAAGTAGAAAATCATATTTAAGTTTTGCACTAAGTCTAAGAAACTTACATCTGCCCTTTGTAAAATTCCTTTATTGTAATCATTAAAGGAAATTAGTGTCAAAATGTTGGTCACTCATAAAGTACACATCAGTTAGTCATTTCATCAAAATTTGATTATCCCTTTTTATTTTTTGGATATTTCATGGTCATATCAACTCTTATTTTTGTCAGCCGCCTTTGCCTAGCATATGTTAGTGTTTTTATTGAATTTTATGCTTGCACATAGAAATTTTAACAATATTGATGTTTTGAAACCAATTTTATTCTCACTGTAAACACTTATAGGATAAGTACATGAATTTATTAATGCTTTTTTCCCTCCAATACAATTTAAGAAAAATTTTAAAAAAATATTCATTTTAAACAGGTAACCAATTAAAAGCCCAGCTACCATTCTAAGGTTTTACTCTTAATTTTGATTTGAAATAAAAATTATGGCATTTCTTAATGTTTTTTTCTGAATTGTATGTAACCATTGTGAAGGATGCATATTTCCGGTTTCAATTCATTGTTACTTTATACTGACAACAGTTTTGCCAAGGTTACACTTGTGTGTCTTCAGGTTGAAGATGCCAAGTGTAACCTTGCTAAAACCATTGTCACTGCTGCTCTTAATTTAAGAATTGTTGGTTTTACATTTAATTTAATGTGAGCATTTATCATTTCCATGGAGTTTTCTCATGACTTATACATTCTTTGACTTGGCTTGCAAATAATTCTACTTATTAGAAGCATATTTTTGGCTTTTGGTTTAAATTAAATTATCCATTTTAATTCATATGGGATATTAGTTTATTTTCCCCTAATGGTATCAGGTTCAAAATTTAGCCTTATTATTTGTGTTCACCCCTCATTTAATTCATTAAAAATAGTTAGAATAATGATAATTATTCATTAGGCTCCTGAATACATATATATTTATGAAGTTAATGTCATAATACAGATCTGGGGATTGAACTGTAATGGAAGACAAAGTTCAAATTCCTTCCATGTCCAAAACTCTGATCTTAAAGGGGTTGCATGATATTATGTATAGCTTTTGAGTTACTTATACAGTAATTAAAGAAGAAAAGGCAGCTAAAGCTGGGCTAGCTAAATTGATTTTCATTTCTTGTATTTAAGTAAACAATTGTACTTTATAGCACTTTTGCAAAAGTAATTTTAATGAAGTCCTTTTGCTTTTTCTTCCTGAAACCTGGAGGTTTAATAAGAGATGTTGTAACTTGTGCTAAGTAGATTGTGCTGCATTTGAAATTTTAATGTAATGGAAAGTTTTGTTTTTGCATATTTTTCCTAAATTAATAACTGGTGACATCCTGGGTTACACTATATTAGTTATGCCTACTCTAGCACACTGGTGTGTACACAAAGCATTATTCACTTTCACACACATACATCACAGGCCTTATATTCTACAATTTGCATTGAATATGTTTGCCTAATTTTTGGGTCATTATTCACATTTTCTCATGTACTGTGAACTCAAAGTGGTATCTGCTCACCCAGACTGCATGCCACTGCTCACTTGAATATTGTATCAACTTTATTTATTCTGATCCAAATGTGGCCTGATGAAAAGACTTGTAGTCATTTAGAATATAATATGTTCACTCAGGTATGTGATTACATATTATTTGATTCCTTCATAAAATGTGCCTTATATAATAGTAATAATCCTAGTATAATGATCCATTGTCTGTGAAAATATTATTATGACTTTAAATGATAGGTGAATTAAAAATTAATCACAAAATCAAATAAGGTTGCAAGTGTATTCAGGAGATGTTAACTATTTTTGTAGTTTTTTAAGGAAGAGGAAGTGCCATTTTAAATAACGGTCATCAGTGACCAAAGAGAAGCATGTGTTAGTGCATATATGAAGAAATTATTCTCCCTTTTACAATTGCAATCTTTTGTAAACATGGTCATATGAATGACTGTCAATGTACCCCATCGCCTGTGATTCATGTAGAATGATTTCTCCTGACAGGCTCATGTTTGTACATCCTAATGTAAAGTTCCTCTATTTTCAATCCAAAGTTTTGTGATTTAGACATAGTCTTATAAGTTCTTGGTAGTGTATTACCAAAGAGAATCAGGGTTTTTGATAGGGTCCAGCAGGAATAATTGTTTTTGTTAAAATTGTATTATTTAAAAGAAAAAATTATTACATCATATGACAAATGTCAATTGCTACTTACTACAAATTCCTCTGTAAAACAAAGCAAGGTTAAATCATTTATTGTTTTGTGTAACCAGTCGACATGTTTAGGAACATAAAGTACATCTCTTATGGCATTGAACTAATAAAAAGTGTTGGTTACATTGTTTCAATTTCTTTAATACCTCCTATTTTTTCTTTTTTAGGTAATTTATAATCGCAATGGCATTTTATACAAATTTGTGTTCATAATGTATTGTAATATGGACTTAAAATTTATGTGACCAAATGTAGCTTTAAAAATAATTGATTTTTCTATTGCAGTTTGGAGAAGAATTTTAATCTCTTAGTAAAACTTAATGATATAACTAATTTTATTTATCTAGGACAGTGGTGTGCATTAGTGGGTGACCAGCTGAAAAGATCTAAATTTTAAAGGAAGTTACTTAAACTTGTTTTAGCTTAAAAAAGAAAACTGATCATAGTTTTGAAGATTTAATTCTTTGTTAAACCCTTAATGTTGCATGTTAACCATTGGAGCCTATAGTGTTTGGCCTTCTTTTGTCTTATCTTCTCAGCCTAGCCAATGTTTTGTGCTCTGTCAAAGACCGCTTTTCACTCAGGTTTTTATATTTATCAAGGAGAATGTCAATGGATACTTAATATGTTACTCCTGTAATAAGTTGAGAAAAATGATAGAAACATAAAATTAACTAACTATTTCATCCAGGATAAAACTAATAGTGCATATATAATTTTTGCAATCAATAATGTCCATAATTAGAGATGAAGCGAATCAGTGTATTGTTTCCTGATCCAAGGGAAAAAGTTGTTCAGGGGTGACTCCTCAGACCCTTCATCTTGTGTTCTAACACCAAATTTGGTATAAGGTTCACCCTCATTCCAATCAGAATCATGATAAATTGGTGATCCCATATCTAATTTCTGAGAAAATACTGCTCGAGTATTTAGCATAGTTTCTATCTCTCTGTCCAGCCCGGTGAGTCTGGGTAAATCACTAGTTAACAAAGATTGTGGGTTCGAATCCCACCAAAGCCATGGGTTCTTTCCATGATATGTGAAGTGCTAACTGACCATAACCACTGGTGTGCCCTATAAAAGAAAAATTCTAGTTTGCCTTAAATGCTTTGTCACTACCCTGTATGGAATAGGAATTCCAATTACCTATGTTCTAAAAAATGCTCTTCTGTCATAATCATAGTCTAAGGGACTTCTAAAGTTATATTAACTACCTTATTTTATTCCAGTAAGTCTGGGGAAGAATCTTGAAAAATTATTTAAAATATCTTGATTTTCATAAAAGTTCAAAATTATCATCTTGCATGTTTGCTCTCTCTGAATTTGAAGTATTTAATATATATATTGATTGACATTAAATGAGGCAAACTTTGTAATTCCACATAAATATATTCTCTATGTCACCCAGGTTTCGTCGCTATGCAACAAATGCGACCCAGGTTTTGTCACAAACTTGGGTCGTGTAGAAAATATATTTATGTGAAATTACAAAGATTGTGTTTCATTTAATCATGAAGCAGTTCCACCAAGTCATGCCAGAAAATATCTCCTATATTGGTTATTAGAAACTGGATGTCTTACAAGTTTAACATTCCTTGGAGATCCTCCATGTCCTCTCAAATAGAGGGAATAAGAACAGTAAAATCATGCTCTTATATAATTGTGATCCAAATTAATATGCCTGATTACAAACATGGAAAATTACAATTACTAAATAGCCCAAAACTAATCTCATCTTTTGCCTAAATGAGTTTTAAATAAATAATAAATTTGAATATTATCAGAGAAATTTCCTCTTGACCCCATTATCAGCATTAAAAATCAACTTCTAGTGTTGACTGATTTTCTGATATGTAAGATATATTTTAAAATAATTAATTTTAGTAAAAATTATGTCCCGCTCATGGTTTTTAAAATGTAATTATTGTTACTATTTAGATCCCGTCAGTACTTTTAGCTTGCCAAAAGTAACTTGTAGCACTTTTCAAATGAAATACATTTCTGGAAATTATTCCAATTTCGGGTTCGAAACAGTTTCAAATAACTATTTAAACTAGTTAGGGATCACACCTGAATGAACTAAGCATTTGCTAAAGTTCAATGATGGAATTTTAATTTTTCATCATAAATTTTTATTCTCACTTCTTTGACAAGTATCCAGTATTTCTAGTCTATCTTACAGCAAATTGTGAGTCTATAGTCCACGCACTTAGCATGGATGTACTATTAAAAATTATGGTTACGGTCTAAAGTCGACACTGAAAAACAATTGAGCATTTGAAAATTTATTGGTTCTACCCCGAATGAGTTGCTGAATACAGAAGTAGATTATACTGCAATTAATTTGCTGTTGTTTCACTTGATAGGTGCAGAATTAATGTTTTTTTTTTAAATTTATTTGAAAGGCATCTCTCATTCCAGCATTTCCTAGTACTGTTAAATCACTAATAGAGGGAGTGCATAATAGTACATACGTTGGATAATAACTACTCACAGCGAAGTGTGGCGAATAAACTGCGTTGTTCTTCAGTGAATGTTTCAATGTGTCCGTATGTGACACTTGCATTATGATGCAGCTTTGTCCATAAATCGCGTGATGAGTTCCAGGAGATGATCATGTTTGATCCGACCCACCTAATTTAGGTCTCGGAATCTCTCTCTCGATAAGTCTTTCCATCCATTTGCAGATTTTATTAAATATTATTAATATATTATTCAATTATATATATATATATTCCAGTTCAATAAATCTGAAGTAACGCTGTCTCTCAAATGCCTTAAAGGTTTAAATTAATTACTATGCAAGTTCACAATCGAAGTCTTCGATGGAGAACTTGATAATCTGAAATGCACGGCTATCCCGTCATCCTTAACTCGAGAGACTCCATTCAATGGCTACCGTGTCCAAGAACCTCTCGGCAAGCGAAGAACTTCGTACATGGCGTGTTGACGTCCGCTGGAGATTGCGCAGTTCAAAAGATATCATTGTGACTATCAGCAGGACACAGGCGAAAAAAAAAAGAAATTAAGAATTTCGTAAGAAGAAAAAGGTTCACTCATTCAGAAATACGATAATAGAGTAATGAAAT
>WURS02036141.1:0-11423 GCA_011762765.2 Rhinocypha anisoptera
TCTCCTGGCTTCAACATGTACCTGATGAAAACTAAAAACTGTAAAAATTATATTATTGAGAATAATGCTTTTTCTTGCTTTTACAAATAACTCAGTTTTATAGTTCTCACACTTGATCCATTTGTTAGTGCTGTTCCCAGGAGATCTGCCTTTATTTGTACTTAAATGTAAACTGTACGTAATGTCTTATATTTGCGTAGTGAAATTAATAAGTGTTTTGTTTCAATTGAAGAAGAATGCATGTAATGGATAACTCGCTCAAGAACAGATTAGCATTGACGACCCTGGCGAATCTTTATTGAAACTACACCCTGTTTAACAATATGCCCAAGATATGATTTTTAGATAGGTAATGTTTCATTAAAAATATTGTTCAGTTGTGGGTGCGAATTTTCATATTACAATAAGAAATAGTTTGTTCGTGCACACAATGGATTTTTACTCACCTTTAGTTTCATGATGCTGCATCATTCATCGGATGGTTCCAAAAATCCTTGCCGGAATTTGACGTTAGGGACACACGTAAAATACAAGGGTAAGGGTTCATAAATTAATAATACCAAGAAAATGACAAAACATCTTAGCTTTCCTTTCAAAAGTGCCATTACGATTTCTTCTTACTTCGTCGGCAGAGCATTTATCATAGAAATGCATCAGTGACTGTTAGGCATGAGGCCTTTGAGGCCTTTGAATCCTTCCTTATGGAGTGGAGAGGAATTAATCGAAATCTTAAACGCGTACATTGTTTCAGTATTTTTTTTATTGACGGAAACACACTCTCTGAAGTATGAACTGTTGTATCCTGCGAAAAATACGCCATGGCAAAATTTCATTTTAATGAGATTCTTCATTAATCGATTTCCGAAATCAAGTCTTTAAAAATTAATTACTTCACTCAGGAATTTTTGGTAGCAGTATATTTTTAGTAATTAAATGTATTCCTATATATAATCAACGATCACAAATTAGAGTTAATCGTTGAAACAATGATATTATATAGAACTTGAAAGTGAAAACGAAACATATTATATTCATTTCCAATCAGAGGTTACTTTATAGTAATTACTAAATCGTCGGTTGACCAAATACGGTTTACTCTTCCATTAAAATTAAGAGAATTTGTAAATTAATTATTCCACATTGTCGAGAGGCTCGTTACCAAGAGCCTTGTTGTGCAGAGGGAGATAATGATATTACGTAAGTCCTGTTAATTTAAAGATGGGAAAACTGTGACGTACAATCCCCTGGATTTGTGCGATTGAAATCTAACCCCATATTCCGGTGATTCCATGGACTCAAGACCTCATCACATTTGCAGGCATACGACTTAATCACTTGCATTTATTTATTCCTGGATAATTCCTCATTGCAGATGATTGAAAAGTATGTTGAAAAGTAGACTCATATAAACCTATGCTTCACATGAAGAAACAACAGCCGCTGCAGTACATAATCCCACCTTCCCTCTTCTCACCCTCTTTTTAAGGCCTTCCAACCGAGTCGTCAGGCACTTGGGTGCATTGACGGACATGCTTCCCTTCCAACCTCCCCATTGTGAATGGACAACTCTGCCGCTGGACATACTTTAATGGATGTGCTCATCAAGAAAAATGGCGCGCACTGTGGTGTAATTCGTGCCACAATTATGGGCATCCTCATCGTGGTTCAGTGCCTGAAGAATAGAATTTGACAAATATGAACTCCTTCACATTCATTACGTATGTGATGTGAACGCCGAAAGGTATGAATAACCTTTGAGTAAATTGTGCCTTGTCGGGTGGAGCTCTCTTTTCTGTCAACATCGGCGTTGACCTAAGAAATCATTCATACCGACGAGTTTGAATTCTTCGAAAGGAATAGCTCCTTAATCATTCGCAGACCTGCTCACGAATTTAATACGGTCTAAGATATTTCGTAGCTATTACGACCATTTTAACTCTTGAGCAACAAGTGATTAATGTTAATTGGATTTTGACTTGCTGGCCAAGATCCGGGGGAGGGGGGTTGGGGGGAGAGGGAGGTAATCACGCGTCACCTACAATTCCTGTGCCACAAAAACCAGCGGCCTCGCGTTGAGGCAGGTCAAGATTTATGATATTTTCGCACGGTGTTCATAAGATTGGTGGCCTCGTAGTCTTTTCCTAACCGATACAGTGATTATTGCATTTCCTTCTGTCGGTACATATTTAACCCATAGGCCTCAAATAATTCACGATCGGTTTTTTAAATTAAAGTCTTCGCGTCATATTACCTTAGTGGGTGGCGATATCCTGGAGCGCGCGATTGATGTAATCGCCTCTCATTTAGGTCGTCAAAGAGGAGAATTCACTATTCTTGGTGAGTCGGATGTTGAAGAGATTAGACAAATACGTTTCATTCTTTAGCGTGACGTGAGCGAGATTTACATGACATTTCTATAATACTATGACTACAATTAGCCCTTAGCCATGGCCTTGGCCTAACTCAAAAGATTGTCTCTCTGTAACATTAGGACTTATATATATATATATTTATATATATATATATAAATCATTGACATGGAATTCACAACATATTTCATTAATAAGAAGCCACTGTCAATTTATATCTTATCATATTCGTGCATCGTGAACCATGAATATTTATTGTGACCATCGACGCCTATGATCGTTACCGCCACTCACGTATTAATAATTTTAGTAAAGAAATCTGGTACAAAAAGATATCATTTTGAAGGGCGGTACTATCATTCTTTAGAGTAAAAAAATATATTGATCATAATTAATCATTTCCATTTCTATTAAAAGAAAAATTAAAGCCCAGTATAGAATGTAAATTTTAAAAGGTGGCTGACATCTTCGTAGCGAACGCTTACTATAGCATTCGAAAGATCGTGGTACATTTGTAATGTTTCGGATGCACTATAAACGGAAGTATAATTAGACCTTTGCTTGAAAGCATTAGGAACTTTATCCTCCCTAAATTGGTTTCTATAGCCTTAAGGAATAATATAATTCATGCTGATGGCTTGGAACCCATTGAAATAATTATTCTTGCTAATCTGCTATAATTAAGCGGACTCAAGAATTAAGAATTACTGAAGTTATCCCTTTGAATTGTAACCCTCAGTGAAGGAATAAGGGATGAAAATCACGAATGTGTTAGAGGCTAAGGCAGTAGTGGAAGGCTATAATTTTGAATGTACGCCGGCGGCGGAATGCCCAATCTAGGCGGAAAAAAATATTTTTTTCCATTTTTGTGGACAAGATAAATCATAACGTTTTTTATGCCTAATTACAAGAAAAATGTATTTACCAACACCTATTTCAGAAATATATATTCCCTAGAAACTCCATCTTTGCTAATTATTCATATTTTTATGGTAGTAACGGACAAGGCCAAAACTCGCGGTATGGTGGTGCCAACGTTCTTCGTTGGAAAACTGGATCTTTATTCCATTTGCATTTCCAGACATTGGCCATATCGCCAAAAATATGTCTTTCAATATTTGAAAAGTGAAGGGTCTTTTACTTGCGGTAGAGAGGCGTTTTATGGCGGTACCTGCGACTAACAAAGGGACTCACCATGAAAATCGGCCTCCATGAATTCGAGCTGCTCAAACTTCAGTTCGCGGATTTTTACTGAAGTGAAGAAGAGATAACAAAATACAGATTTGAAAACATTTTATTTTTTATCAGTAGCTCTTGAAATCATTTTTATTTAGAGGTTATAACAGAAAGATACAAATTTGGAAATAGTGAATAAAAAATTACGTATACGAGTAAACCGCTCTGGCAGTTACGTGACTACAATATCTTAAGTGTAAAGCTTTGTAGTATATATAAGTAGACCTTGATATCAGTCGTCGGAGAAAATGCAATACAGACATACTACTTTTAAAGGTTACAACATATGTTGACAAATATTTCAAATGTAAAAAATGGGGAATGAAAATTTATTATAGCAACAATTTTATCTTGTAGGAAAATATAAAAAAATACCCATTTAAAAACATTTTGATCCGTATCAGAAGGTCTTAAAATCACTTACAGAAGAAAATACGTAAACTTCATCCAATTTTAGAGGTTGCAGCATAAGATTACCAAAAGTTCTAATAAATCAAAATGAGGAAAGAAAACCAATTTGTACGAGCAGCAAATCCGGTGGCAGCAAAAAATAATTTTAAAGATAATAAAACGTTATCTGCGATCCACTTCGTTAGATAAAACGGAGATAAAACAATTTATTGACAAAATGAAACACCCAGGGTCCATAATACGTAGGCAGTGGATAACAGAAAATATTACTCAAATAGGACTCGAACCACAATCCCTCGACAGAAATTATATCCATCGTCCTAGTCATTGCCCCCACAATGTCATTAGATCATGCGCAAACGGATGACTACCACCTTCATCATTTATGATAGAAATTTACATGTCCACTTTGAATAGCAGTAGAGAAATAAATTGAGCATTGCAGAGAAATTATAACGTGTTTATGGCGATATTTTAAGACGGCGAGATAAATGGATCACCACAAATGATCAGAACTATGAAAATTTAACCTGTGAAACATTTATTTCGCGGGAGTTGTTTCATGAACATTGGTAGAGGATATTCTATCATATTCTTCGAGAAAGATGCTGTAATGCAAAGAATATTCCAATAATCATCCTGAAAGTGTAATCCCCATGAAATTCAAAAAGTAATTCATGGATCGGGAATCTTTAATGGAACCTGATCTGGTAAATAGATAAGAAAATCTCATGCCGTGAGACTGGCTCCCTCAGCTTTGTCGAAATACTTTTGAATCGGAATGAACAAGTGACCGCGAAAATATGTTATTCTTGTAGCCAGAATAACCAGATTTGCAGCGTAAATTTATAATGGACTTCGTTATCGAGCGACCGCCGGATTAGGCATGTTGAGCGAAACTTTGACCGTAATAGTATTGTAAATAAACTCCTACGGTCATCTTTGAAGTATTTCCATTTTAATTGCGTTTATTTCTTTCGTGCAGTCATCCCAGTTCTCCGTGAATTTTCCTAGCATCTTAAACGTTATGTTGAAAAATTATTCGCTACTTCTCCTATCTTCTTAAGAACTTAGCAATTTCTGGAGGCGGGTTGAATTCAAAAGACGACTCAAAATGTTTTGTGGTTTAAATTGGTTTTCCGATTTAAAATTTAAACTCTTAAGCGTTTTACTCGCATTCCAACATTATTTTCACTTCCTGAACTACTATTACAAAATATTTCCTACTATTGACTAAAGATTATAATAAGGGGAGTTCGATTTGTTCGTTATATTAATCCATGGAGCTCATACCTTCAGTCATGGTTTGTCGAACTATAATTTATAACATTGACATCGGAATTAATTGCCTCACGAGGCGTCAAGTCTATGAGTGGATAGGACGAATGGATGATTGACATGGTCTTATGAAGTTAGACCTATTGTTCGCGCTATATCTTACGTAAATATATTATTGTCATTCGACATTTCTTCTAAAGCAATGCAATTCACTTCAACTTCCCATGGATTTCTAATCGGGAGCCTACAATCAGACTAATCATAATTACAAATTCCCTTCTAAATAAAAGCTGTTGCGTTAATTCTATTTAGATATTCTATGATATTACCAGTGTGAAATTTATTAGAAATAGGCGCGTTGTAAATTAAAAGGTTACTCTTATTCAGGAATTTAAATTTAGTTGCTTGATATGCCTTCAATTTAACTGGAATTCCCGGTGGCGAAGTAACGACGTCTTATAACGAACCGGAGGTCCCGGGTTCTAATCTCGGTTAGGAGGTTTTTTTATTATTCACCTGGATATATCCGGTATGGGTGGGTTATGGATGCATCTGTTTTGTACTTCTTCTTTTCATAGTTATATATGGTTCCACCGTAATTGGCTTAGTGCTGTGGTCGGGATACTTAAAATAAATAAATTAAATCGCTCCAAGCCTTTTCATTAGATTTATTGATAGGTAGAACGGTACAATTTTGTATACTATAATGGAAGAAAAAATAATATATTTAGAATTTGGAATTGTTGATGAAAACAGTGAAAATTGAATATTTGTCGCCAGTAGGTGTGATTGCCAGGAGGTGTACATGGAAAATTTGAGAGGGTCTGAACGGGGAGGGATTCCTTAGATGCATCTTCTGAAAATATACGGTGTTGCCTCGGGGTCCTCTGGGACTCATACTAGTCCCGTCTACGGGAGCCGCGATGTATTCAAACAAGTGCGGATCGTCCCCCGGAGCACTCTCCTCCTGCACCACCACATCTACGCAATCATCTTCTTCAACCTCTCCTTCACCATTTCCCGCTTTTCCCTCTTCTTCGCATATCACCACATCCGGCAACTCATAGTTTTCCTTAGCCCAGTCAATCCCTCCATTCAAATCCTTCTCTTCTTCCAATGTCTGTTGGCAACCTGAAACGGGGGATCAGAATAACGACATGAGAGCAGTATTCACTTCCTACATCTCTGATTCCGCCATGCCAATTGAAGATTTTAATTCCGCCTCCTACCGTCCCAGAACAACTTGAATAGTACGAGAGAGTCCTCTTCTTCAGCCACTTCATAATGTCCACCTTTTCCCTCTTCTTCGCATTTCATCACCTCCTCCATCCCTTGGTTCTCCTTCGCGCACTCAGTTCGGCCCTCCAAATGCTCATCTTCAGCCTTTGGATGTAGGCAACCTGAAACGGGGGATCAGAATGACGCCATGAGAACACTCTTTACTTCCTACATTTTCTGATTCCGCTTTGCCAAGTTAAGATTTTAATTCGGCCACCTACCAATATTAGGCTTTGGATAATTTATAATAAGCATGGGGTCTACGTGGAGATATGGTATGTGAAACGGTTTAGAAATGTCTTAAGGAATTGAAATAAGTAAGAACAGAATCACGAATAAAATAACAATAATATTTATTGGTGTTATGTATTCGATCGAGTCTAATCTCACAAATAAATTATATAGATAGATTATAGACAAATATTACAGCAGGTGTGACAATTGCCCACACATGGATTTACTTAAATTCGAATAATTGCTATTATAGAAAGATTCAAGCAGATTTAGGCAAATGACATCCCTAATGTACGAATATATCGTCTATCAAATGTTATGTATTAATAGATTGAAGTAATGGCATAGACATAGTCTTTATAGTCAGATGATATAAGTAAGAACTTGTAAATGATTCAACTTACACAATATGGCACCCATATCTTGTATGTAATTCGTAGAGTTTACAATCGTTGAGTACTTTCCAACTGGCAGTCTCATCAGTAATGATTTAAGCGTAACCAATCAAACGGTTGCTACGTTGCTTTCCCATTGTCGTGCTGCATTGTCATTAAAATACGCTTTTGATTTCAAAGGAGCCGACTTTTAGGTGCGTTTTTTATAATTTCTCGAAGGTAAATTTCGTAATGAATCACAAATTTTCAGGGAAACTTACAATTATGTTGTATTTTAAATAAAAATTCGTCCATTTCTGGATTGTTACAGTATTTGCGAAAGAATGTCGTACAACGATATCCCGGATTTAACGGTTTGAGAAAATACCCTGCAATTACAAATAAACCTTCCACATTTTGATGTGAATTGCATTGTTTTTTCCTGAACCTTTCATAATGAAAGAATTCCATAAAGTAACGGCTGAAACCATATATTAATCCCAGAGTTTTGCGTCCTTTATTATATAGCAATGCATGTTGTATATTTTTTGGATTTTCTTCTGTGACGTGTTAATTACGTGTAGTTTGACGTTGTTCCGTATCATTTGAATAATGTTTTGCATGCAAATATTTTCTTTCTGAGTAGATGATTTCTTATATTTGTCCATGTCTGGTGGTGAGTCTAACCCTGCCACACGCCCTTGCGGTAGTTTGCGGGGTAATACTTATAAGTAGAAGATTTTGATCCAAGAATTTTTGTTTTATCTAACCTCCTTGTGTTAAACTATCTTATAATTCCGTTAGCGTGTTTAAAATTCGATTCATTTAAAAAATCTTGTTCTCCCATAATTCACCTGTTTCCTTCCCCCTCTTTAATTTTCTCTAGGGTAGTGACTTGAGTCATAGTGGCATTTGATCAATTTGTGTCTTTTGCACTTTTTCTGATTTCTCTTGACTAAGTCTTTCTCTTCTCTAAGTTTTAATTATGATACGTTACCGTTATGAATCTCGCAAGGATATTATGGTGTTGTCGACTGACTGGTTCTCTCTGTCAGAGGCAAAAATGTCTTTCCTTAACAAAGGTTATTTGTTGTAGCATTACATTATTTCTCACTACATCATAATATTTTTCCATTACAATTTAATGTTCTGTAATATAGACATTTATATGTCTATTTATAATTGTAGTCGATTTGGAAAAGGAATTACGTTGTGAGAAAAGAACTCTTCATTGTTGGGAATTTTTTTTACTTGACATTTTTCTTGGTACAGTTTAATTTCCCAATTTCATCTCGGCAATTTCATTTCCCTTCATATGTCTCTTGTGGGAAAGCGGGGACTGTTAGAAAAATACTTGGGACTAATTAACTAATTCACGGTGGGAGAAATTCTGTTCGCTGAAGATATTTGACACGATTGACACCATTCTTTCCTCAGCCATTTAGTCTGAGAGATAGAGGGGGATTGGTGGCGGTTTAATAAATAATAAATTCAATCAGCCTTTACCAAACAAAATTTTTTCAAATTAGTACTATTTGACCAAGGTTTTTCCATCTGGTTCTAGGTCCAATTTTACATAAAAATAATTTTTTGCGGTGTTATAAAACCATGGATCCATAAAAAGTTTTACAAAATAGGACGTTTTTACAATAGAGATATTTTATAATTAGCAGTGGAGCCCCATAAACAACTTCTTAATATCTAGTATAAATAATTTTCTAGAACTATACCCTTATTCACAAATTAAGTGTATAATAGCTTTATCTACCCTAGGTCTAGATTATTTATCAGGCACTTGAAGAAAATACGCAAATTGTAAAGAAATTCTAATAACTTATAATATTTTATACTAGTGGAAAGCGTCTTGAATTCATTTGAATGTAGCCTACAGAAGTTAGGAGAATAGTAGCATACTTTATATATTCCCTATATTTACTAAAAAAAACATAATTTTTCTAATATAGTTTTATTGTTGGCAGTTGGCAAAATTTCACTTTTTTAAGGATTTGGTGCTTCTCAGTGTATTTTGTGCGTGAAATTCTCTTGGTTTCCCACCAGATCAGGTAATTTAAGGCTGATTCTGCCATTAAAATTCCTGGGAAAACTAAGACAACTTCAGATCTTATCCATCATGAAGGAGTTCCACAGAGTAGAGCCGAGTATGATTTCCTAAGACAACTTCATCTTTTTTCCTTTTGGAAACTATTTTCTAAAGTATTCAATTCCAATCAAGCTTATAATGTAGTTTTGAATATTCTACATATTATGATTTCACAATAGTATTGATTGATAGGAAATCAGTGAAACTGCTTTCCTCACTATATTAGCAAATTCACTTATGCCCCATCCCACCCACCTCCCTTTAATCCCATTCTACCCCTCTCTCCCTATACCCACAAAAACCAACTCTTCCTCTTGAAGAACCATCACTCCCCTTCCATTCCCCCTTCTCCTCTCTCTACTACCCCATGCCCCTGCCTCCCCTCCCGTCCTCCAACGCTCCCCTTCCTCCTGCCTTCCCGTTTTCCTCCCGCCCTCCCTCCTCTATTCCCATCCCTCACCTTCCACCCTCTCTCCGTCCCCATCTCTCCCTTCCCCCCTCCCTCTCCTTCCCCTGCCTCTTTCTCTTCTCATTACCCCCTCCCTTTGCCCAGCACTCCCCTTCCCATCCCCCTCCCAAATCCCCTCTCTTACCTTTTGATGACTCTGAGTCTCACTGGGTCATCTTGGCCTTTATAACCTTAAACCTTTTATTTACCTGTTGCCTCATCTGATTTGTTCCTTGCTCATTCATACTTGAAGTATTCCTTTCTGGTGATGTCTTGTATAATTTTCTTTTTCACTCGAAGGGCATGTAATTGTTGTGATCCTTACTGCCGTGAGAAACATAGATGTGTGGCCATCATAAGCATAATCCTCCTTATAATGATAGTTTGACCTCTGGATTGATTCTGGCGTCACTTTGTGGATATGGATCATACGGGAAAGAAATACTTTGTTTCTCCACATAAAAACTATATTTCGCTGATGTGAACCTATGTTTTATGTGGAAAAACAAAGTATTTCTCTCCAGTATAGTTTGTTCATATACTTATTAATTATATATAGTTTTCTACTGATTTATATTAGCAAATTCAGTACCTTTCATTTTATGTTAGTTTTGGATGAAAATAATTTCTAGTTATCCTGATAGCCTATTCAAGTCGAACATAAAATTCCATTGGAATTTTCTTCACTATTAAATATTTTTGTCGGTAATTATTTTTATCGGTATTTTAATCAGAAATTTTATAATGAGAATTCCTGTTAGAAAACTGATTGGCGTAATATTCCAGTGTATTTTTTAAAACAAAAAAGCGCTAATGGTTTGCAATTTTCAAGATACGTTATTCCAATCGGTAAAATGGATTTCAAAATTACTAATTAGGCATTTTTTCTCTAAAATAGCAGGATTAATATATTAGAGTTCATAGAAATACTGGAATAAGTTCCAATTAACTCTGGATTTCTTACATTATATAGAATATGTAACTGTAAAACCAATGAGTGTATGAAAATAGCATGGAATTATTCAATGACTCATCTCATCGACTACATATATATATATATATTTTGGACAATTATTTATAGTTTTTATTTTGTATTAAAGAAAAAAAGTCAAATTCGCCAAGTTATGATATGTAGCATCGTGTCAGATTGTATTCCATAAATCCTGCTATTGAAGCGATTCATAACACAGAAAGTAATCTTTATTTCAGGCAAAATATTTATTTGTTTGTCCAGCAAATATTTATTTTCCCATTTTTCGTTAATTACACGATATTCATCACTGATTTTACGTTTTCCCGGAGGGTTCATGGTTTCACTGAAGTTTGAATTTTTTAGAATTACAATTACAAATAAAATATTGAAATGAATCGCATCAACCAGAAAAGCAGGTATCAACAAAATTATTAATACGACGGTAACGCCAATATGCATGTATTGGCGTAACCGTCGAATTGGAAAATACAGGAAAAAACTTCGACCACGCACGGGAAGGATTACTCAATTCATGGCGAATCTGACTGGTTGGGCGGTCCACGAAAAACTCACCCACTGCCAAACACCCTTGTGTCGTCATACGAGGATAATGCGTAAGTAGAAGCATTTAGGCGGACGACTCGCGAAGGATGGCTTGCGCGGGGGAATGTTGAGTGAGAGTCGGGACGATCGAGTTGCTCGAACATTCGCGAAGGAATTG
>WURS02036152.1:0-11422 GCA_011762765.2 Rhinocypha anisoptera
GAGACTCGTAGTAGCGGGGGTTCTCGTTAATTATATGAGGATCTAATTCAGGTAACGTGGCCATCTCGCTATAGCGGTAGCGGTAGTAGCAGTAGGTATTATTACTACTACTAAACGGTAGTGTATCAGGTGGAGACGACGGTTCGGGATTGTGTTCTTAAGGCGTTAAGGTGTACCCTAAGGAGGAGTGAACGGAGATTGTCAACATGCAGCCTTTTTTATTTTTATTTCTGCCCTTCGATTTTTTGCCGAAAATATTCGAGGATAATGATTCCAGGGTTCAAGAAGGAACAGAAAATGGGGCTACAGAGAGACAGCAAAGGTACAAATAAGGGGAAACAAGAGAGTGGCTTGCCGATAGAAGTGGGGAGGAAAAAGGAAGAGTGTGTACCTTGGATAGGCGAAGAGTGGTTGGTTTAACGGCGGAGACGGTCAGAGTGATGACAATCCAGAATCACTCAAAAACATAAAAATAATACACAGAGAGTATATATACCTCTTGACTCTGCTTTTATTCTGATTCTTGCCGTGGAATCAGAACGAAGAAACGATGCTGAATCGTCGTTGTTGTCGTGGAGGTCGTCGGCATAAGTTGCGGCTGGGGCGGAGGAAAGGGGGCCAGGGCGGTGGCAGTATGCCGCCGGGCGGTGGAGATAACATACCCAGTACATCCTACAGTAGAATACTCCGTACGCCATATGGAAATGGAATATGGAATACTCATTCAGTTCTCTCAGACCTACTCGTTTGAACGGGCTCAATGAGTCTGCTGCTAGCCATGGATCACTTGTTGCTAACGACTCTCAACCGAAATAACCTCCAAGTTCCTTGTCATTTGCCCAGCCTCTCATTATGCCGTCTACAGAGTACGATTGTTCACATCCACCATCAGGTCACTGGTACTGCTGCATTCTCCCAGATTAACTGCTTTGATGGCTGGCACCAGGATGGTATTGGGTGCCACAAGGATATCTGTCAACGCAGCTCGGCAAACAACGCTTTCGGGGAACTACCCCAGCCACTACGATGATCGAGCCACTACCGTTTGAATCTTGGATTCTAATCATTGCTGTGAACGGTCTGGCAGCGCGGATTGCGACTTTGGAGGGACACAGCATATGCAGGGCAGATATCGAAAACCAGCCATATGGGATCCATGATGCCTGTCAAAGCTGCGTCGCATGGTTGAATGAATGCAAACAGTGCAGGGTACCTACAGTTCTGAGCTTCGAAGCATCATGCATTCCATACAGTGCGAATATCACCAACGATTGACGACCATAGAGCCCCAGCCACTACGGATCCTACTCCATAGGTGGCAGGAATAATGGAGACGCATCGACCGTCAACGGACGAGATCCACGGTCTATCTATGCCGGTGTCAATCACTTCCTTCATGTGGAATGTCGACGTTGAATTCTCTATTGAATTTCCAGAAATAAAGCCATCTCAGCCTCAATGTGTACTATCAGGCTTTTGACAGCTGTCGTGATCCAGCACTTCCCCAACCCTTTTGCCGTGGCACACTATGGATTTGGTCCCTTCAATTCCTTTGTGCTATTCTTGGGTTCAAAGAACACTTTTCTTTTTTCATTTTTTCTTTTTACCTGCGCTTCCATCGCAATTCGCGGATTAGGTAACAGATTATGACCCTAGCCGACTAGTACTAGCAGGTGTGTCCCCCACGCCTCCAGCATCCACAGCGGTGAGATAAACCGAGATGAACCCGACGGCAATGATTGACGGTTATTTGTTTATTTATTTGGCCTTGTGTGCTTGGATCTTTATTTTAAGAGGCCACGCATAGTGCTGGCATGTTCTTTCATCAAGCCCAGCAATCCAGTGACTAGTTCACCGCACCTTGCATCTGATTGCATCATTGTACATGCATAGCACTGCACTCCGAGTCCATCGAACCCCTACCCCCCAAAACGAACGACATTTGGAACTCACTCCAAGTAACCGGGCAGAGAACAGTCTATGACTCGCATGCATATACTCTGTACTCTGGGAATATGACATGGCTCCATCCACGGTGACTTGGAAGAAAATCTCCCGTGACCTCGATAATCATGGCTTGGCGGTGCGTGTCCCTACGGAGCAGTCAGAATATGCGTGATTATTCAGGGCATCTATCCTTGCTGCTGTTAATGCATGATTGCTATTATTATGATCCAGGATTGTCTGCCCATCCTCGGATAGCATGACATGTTTTTTTATTCCTATGCAGCACTGACCAATCCCAATATTTAATGAGACATTTTTGTTTTGATTTTTGATTCAGCCCATTTACATGTGACATCATACTAGTTCATTTTCTGCTTCAACTCCAGAAAGACACGAGATCATACGAAGTACTCCAAAGTACAGGGATGAGAACGGAGTGCAGGGGTGCAAGACAAGTGAGCAGACGGCGTTCTCCGTAGACAAATAGACCTTTATATGGAGGAGTCGCCCAAGACTGTCATTTCCGACACAACTATCTTACTTGGCCTACATATCATGTCATCTAGGGCCAAGCAATAGTTTCTTCCGTTCATTGTACTCAGTTCAGTTCACCTTCATATACCTTACGCACGCTGCAGAATACAATCTTCTCATAGGACAATACCCTCCAATTCCTCAGTTCCTCCATATTCAGTACTCAGTCCTCGTGGGGTATTAGTTATCCAAACCACCAGTAAAACCACATAAACCCCCATGTTGCCATTACCATGGAGCAGTGTCCCAATGCCAGAACCCATCAAGTATCCATCCTATGGTGGATCCGTATCCTTTTTTTTTTCATTGGTTCGCCTGCAGGTGATGATCACCTCCGCACCCAACGGTCCAATCGCTGCCTTAGTCTTTAGTGTTGATTTAGGGCAAACTCTATTAATTTATTATTTTTTTCTGACAAATTGGTTATCACTTTTGCAGCCACCTCTACTCCGTAGTTAACAGAGGGAGTGAGTATGGATCCTGAATTACAAATGCAAAAATGCAAGGCTTTTATTGAACACCATGTTTAATTGTTAGACAGTCATTGTTATAAAGAATGGATAGAAGTTGGGAAGGTTTGGTTATGAAAATCTCTAGTTAGGTAATTAATTTCCTTCCCCACCCGATAACTAAGGATAATACGTATAGACCAACCAAAGAATATGAAAGGTGGGAGACCCACATCTAATTAAGGGGGACCACTCCCACCTTACCAAGTCCGTATTAGTTTTATTCTGAAAGTGGGTCGGCCTGAGTTCCAGAATCCTGCCCGCCCCCTTATTCTTCTTTTTTGGTTCTATTTTACTTTCTTCTTTACCCGTTTCGGTGCTTAATCCGGGGCAAATTGAGTTCATGGTGATAGTTCAGAGTAGTTGTGGATGACTTGTCGGATGTGGTTAGTGGTGTGGAATCTATATACTGTGCATTACTCGTACGAAGTAGTTTGCGGAGTATGTTGATTATGGATGATGCTCGGAAGGGCGTGATGTGATAGCATGTGTGCTACTTATGGTGGCAAATTGCAAACAATATTGATATTAATTGGTTGCCATAATGCCACGCTAGGTTTTGCAGTAATCAAACTGCAGAAGACCCTGGTCAGGTTATGCGAAGCCAATGACTAGTTTGATATAGGGTCGTTTGTCGCATGCGTAACGCTTCCAGATTCATATATTCAATCTATATACTGCCGCAGCTAGTCACATATTTACGCGTTTTTGTGCACGGCTGTGGGAGATGCCTATTCAATGGTCAATATCAGTGTGCTTCTAGTCTGTTCATGCGTTGGGCAACAACTTACCTGGTGACTCGGGAAGATCAATGTATCGGCAATCACGACATTCTCTCGTCGGCCAGCGGTAAACACGATGACTTCGGCAATGTCGTCCGGGGTAAGTGGCTCGCAGTTCCTATAATACCCTGTCAGCTATAGCACAAGTTTGTTATAGTTGAATTGGCCCCATACGCATAGACAGCATCCGCCTTCGCCTTGTCTCCATAGAACCGCACAACAGAGAACTCCTGGTGACCAGATAGTCAGCTTCATATCCATTGAATAGGAAGGAGTATACTAACCGTCTCTACTTGACCAGGGTCAATGTTGATAATTCGGATTCTAGAGGCAATAAGCTCCTTTCTCAGAGCATCGGTAAAGGTCCTGACGGCAGCCTTGGTGGCACAGTAGATACTGCCACCGGGGTATGCCTCACGGCCAGCGATACTTCCAATGTTGATAATATCTCCCCGGCCACCATCGCTTCTCTTCTTGAAGATGGGCAGGATTTCTTGGGTCATGTTGATCAGACCGTTGACGTTGGTGTTGAACATAGTGTTGATATCCTCAGGGTTGATTTCTGGGGCCTTGGCAACACCCTTGACCAAGCCACTACTCACTGTCAGTATCTAACATACAGAACCATCATAGACAGCAAAAGGCACTCACGCGTTGTTGACCAAGATGTCAATCTCCTTGAACTCTACTGGAAGACCCGGAACGAAGCCCTTGACTTCCGCCGGGTTGCTAACATCCAACTTGACGGGCAACACTTTAACGCCATCGCCAACCTCCTCCTTTATCTCTTGGGCAAGCTGGTTCAAAGAGTCGATCCGTCGTGCCGTCACGATAAGTTTCAGGTTCTTGGGCGAAGTGCGGGCGAACTCCTTGGCAGTGCTTCTACCAATTCCTGCCGAAGCTCCGGTCACCACGACCGTCTTGCCTTCAAGGCGCTTTCCCATTGCTGTTGTCATTGTGCGTCTGGGGATGTTCGGTTGGACTGTAAGATGGAACGGGTTCTTCCGGAGAGATGGAGTGTGTGCGGAGAGAGTCCTACTAGGAGTGGAGGAAGACGCGAACTGTCGTAGGAATCCAATCGATCTGCCGTATGCACGAAGGTAGTTCATAGGATCTTCCAGAGAGAAGACTGACAGGTGTCGTAGATAAATAGGCAGGTTGACGAAAAGAAAGCTGTCGAATGATGGCGAAAATGCCGGCTTGGATCACTCAAGACGAGAGGCCGACGTGCGGGGAAGCGGATGCCCCGATTTGGAGGGGCAGGAAGGCTGGTCGGCTGAAGGTTTTACCGATCGGACTTGGGGTCGATGTTCTTTCACCCTTGACCGTCCATGAAGGACGACGTTGGTTTGGCTGCATCGTTTATATACTATACAGTATTGGGTATGTCGAATATACATTGCACCATTGGTTTGGGAGAGGTGGGTTGGAAATGCGTGTCCATATTGTAACCTCATCCTGGCTAATTCGTTGTCGTGATAGGGCTAAGGGTGTGTACATCTATATACAGAGTACTACTACGGATCATGGGTCATCGCTATATACACATCAGACGGAGACAGTTTATTTAGAGGGCCATTACAATGTGACAAGACGTCAGTCAATGGCTTACGCCAACCATCCAATGTCTCCTGTTGCGTCAAGCAAGGGGAATGGCCATACACGGGCTTATCGTCGAGCCGAGCTATATACCCTACGCCCACAGCTTGCATGGATTTGGATGGTCGGAATCACGCCAGAACTACATCATGGCCGTGATGGAAGAAGCTGCTTCAACTGGGATTGTGTTAGCCTTGAAGTGATCCGAGTTGACTATATCTATACATCAAACATGACTTTGAGATTGGAAGACAATGAAAGATGATCTGTGGCAGATTATCACTTTTATATGGGTCCACTAATTTTATTATACTGACTGGAATGAACCTACGGTATTTTCCTTTGTTCTTATATATCACAGCCAATCATGGATTGTCTTCTGGAGCGTTCCTACGGTCTATATTCAACTACCTGTAGTAACAGGCTATTAACATGGTAATTCCCTATGGGTGTCATCAGGTTAATGGGATTACCCATAGGTTATTTTATTAAAATGTGTGACGAATATTTTCAGATATGGATATTCCAAATAGGGCAAGTATATAATTTCCCATCAGCCCTCGAACTTGCTTTCTTTCCTCTTACTCGACGCATCTTTCCACTATTTACTATCTTCGCCATTTGCCTTACTACAAATATTCTATTATCATCCTCGAAGCTAACGAATACTCTATCTAGCAAGATACGCACCATGCAAGCCACGGAACCCAATCAGAAAGTGAGTAGCTCACAGCAGATGAAACGTCTGCACCTGAGCGGCATTCAGAAGATGCTAAGGAGGATGACTGTACTGCAGATGGAATTGGGAGGCCTCGTGGACCCAGCCCAGCATGACCAGTCTGAGCATGCGGAGGAGTTCTTCTCCGATGAAACAGCCAGCGACGACAGCGTGTCAGTGGGCGAGATTGAGGAAACCATGTCCTCGTTCTATGAGTTGGAGAGACAGCCCAGCTTCCATGGCCAGGACCGGGCAGAACTGATGGAGGATGTCAACTCCAAAGCCGATATGTCGGTTGCTCAGGACAGTGTGGCCACTCCTGCCGGCCCTCTTATTATCAACGGCGCAGCGAGTGGATCTGCTGAATCCGATGACGGCAGCGGCAGCGAGCTCAAGGAGCAAGTCAGCGAGGCGGATCTGGAAATTCAGTCCATGCAAAGGGATGTGAATGAAGAGTTTGCATTCCAACGCCTCTGCATGGCCGCAGACACATATCGAGAAATCCATCATTTTAACTGGCTTGGTAGCCCGGTTTTTAGGTACAGCGCAACGCCCGCGGTCATCTCACTCCTCTTCCTGCTCTCTGAGCCAAAGGTACCTACCATTGGGGACGAATACCGCCTCGAGGCCATTATGCGCAGGGCCATGGTCTTCGTAGACCCAGTGTTTGTGTACCTCAACAACGGCTGGGGAAGTCTTTGCTTGAGAGGCTCCGAGCTCATCCGGTGGGCCACGGGGCGAGTCTTCAAGTTCTATACCCCCAATGGCCACTGGAGCCAGGATGATAGGGAAATCGCCGACGACACCAGGGTTGATGATGGTAACCTTGGTAATTATGTTGCCGATGACATGGCAGCAGGCAATGGCTTCATTCCCCTTTTCAGCATTCGATCCAGGATTCAGTGGTTCAATACGAAGGATAGATTCACAATTCACACCGAGAACGAGCGTTCAGTCATTGCCCGCCACAGGGAGAAGAACCCGGACTACATCCCTTCTCCATTGAGACAATCAATGACTCCTGATCCTTTAGATAAATCTGGTAAGTTCTTCGCCAGGGATAATGATATTCATGGGGTAACGAAATGCAATACAGAAATCGAACTCGAAAGACCCGTTTCTAGACTCTCACGCACAAGATCGTTCAGCAATAACTTGTGTCAGCTAGGTGGTTCCAGAGCCCTTCACGCTACCCACGACTATGAATCTGAGTCGGATACCTCATCTGATGACACTTCGTCCGACTCAGATATCTCGACTGAAGATGATAGCGACGATGATGACGGATACTCAGCAATCGACGACTTTATCCAGCTAAGTCACGATGAACGAGAAGAAGCTAAACGCCGGAAGAGACTCATAGTCTTGAAGAGGACTTTCGAGACCGAATTGAACACCATTATCGAGGAGAACGAAAGCTTTGGAGAGGGCCAGAAAGGCCAGAAGCGCCACCATCATCACCGTATCTTCAGCATACCGGCATTGGCAGAGCCTTTGAAAAACCTTCGTCACATTTCCAATAAGGCACGCAATGCTTTACGATCTAAGGATGCTCGAATTTCTTCAGTATCCAAGTCATCTGGCTCATCTGAGTCGTCTTCGTCTGCATCAGGTGCTACCAACAAGCGAAGGACAATCACCGAGAACATATTCGAACCTTTGAACTATAGCTTTTCTAAGCAATACGCCTCCTACCCGACTCCTCACTTCAATACTTCACCGAAAAGACTTGTTACGAAACTCAATCATGTTTCCCCTCGATCCTCCTCCAAGCATACCGCGACTGCTGCCACAAGAAAGAAAAGGGATCTGCTTAAAGAGGGTTTAAAGGAATTTTGGTTTGCTGGATTTGGGGCCATGGGCTCTATGTGAAAGTTTAGTGACGACGTGATATCCTGTGATATGGTTATTGTTAATTTTTTATCTGGGTGTTTATGATGTTACGAGAAATGTGATTATGAGACTGATATTATAAAGGGAGGTATGTGGATGGGTTATTACAGGGTTTATACGGAGTTCTTGGAGGATTTTTCTGTGACGCATTTTTTTTTTTTTTTTGGTATAACATAGCGAGCATCTTGGGTTAGGAGTCTGGAGTTCATTCATATACAGTGTATCAGGGCTTGCATTGGTATCTTCTTCCAGTATGGATGGATTCAGGGTTGATGGTCATGTACAGTTTGGATTGGTATGCATGGGGTCGGCTGTTGCATATACGAAGCACAATTTTGAGGCTGGATAAAAAACATGCATGAGAGATAGAGACTACTGCGCCTTGGAAAAGGTTAAATTGAGACCATCACTGCTTTTGATTAATCCGTGAACAAACACAACTTCAAAGTAGTATTCAAGGACTATGATATCACCTGACTTGCACTAACTGTTTCTTTTTCGGTCCGGATCGATTAACTCCAATCCAACGTGTTTCTCTAACAACGAGCTGTCCCCAATTTTCAAACACGCAATCCATGACTCGTTTAGAGTGTGTTAAACCTGCGTTGACATGATATTCGCATGAACGACCGTCCGACCGTTTCTTTTCACTGACAGGAGTCTGGAACCAGGTTGCTGTTAAACTTCCACCAGCCAGCCATCCATCCTTCGTTCGATTCGATGCCTCCCAATATCTGCGCCGAGACGAGGCATGCCGATATCAGCTTCTATGCACGGAGGACAGAATACTACCTCCTAGTGTACGGAGTAGTCGTGCTGTCGGCTGAGAGACTCCACATTATACAGCTTCGGAGTGACAGCCTAATTCGTTAAAAGATCACCATGGCTCGTGTTGGGCAATTCGCATATACTTTCCTCTCCCCATCTGTACTCCGTACATAGAAGCCCGGGCAGTCTTCAAATCGATTCAAACAAGCTGGCGAATCAACCCCTGACTTTTTCTTATATGCAGATCGACTGACTGCCGCTGAGAATGAGGTTGTGACATCGAAGTTGATAGTGCTCTCACCAGTCCAATAGTGCTAGAACCTCCTCCTAATTTATTTCCGGTGATGACAATTGGCAGACACTATGAGGATCGCAGGGCTCATGAGCGCAGAATACTTCCTAATCCTCCGCAGCATGGACACCATGGAGTGTTTTTGCTGTACGGAGTAACCCGTACGGAGTACTCCGCTCTCGTACCATCCCCTACTATTTGGGCCCTTTTTCGGAAAAAAAATTTTTTTTTCAGTTACACATGCGAACTCATGGGATCTGAGATTCTGAGCATGGACAGCAAGTCTAAGTCTGCCAAGCAAGCACGATCTTGATCACCTTGACAGTGTACCTGGATGCTGGATAATTCAAGTGCGGAGCCAAGTTCGGGCCAGAAAAGTCGCCTTTCCTCCAAGCCAGCGAAGCTCGAAAAAATGAGACACTTTACTGCATGCGCTGACCTCCGCAATCCAAAAGATTCTTCCCATCGAGACGTCTTGGGATCATACTTTACTGCATGCACTGCGGAGAACTTGGCATGATCAGCCCAGCATAATAGTGTCGTTTCGGACCCTGCCTTTAGTTCCTGGTGACCCAAAAAGATTATCCCATGACGTTCAAACTATGGGAAGATATAGAGCAGCCACGGGGACCCTGTCTCAACCATCCAGCCGGGTCATCAGGACTTCGCGGCCAGACATCAACTCTAGCTTCGCGATGGATCATTAGTTTCGAGTAGCCCGTCTTTACTTACGATTTATTTGAGATCAGATATCATGATTGCTTCAAGGAAAGACAGAAGGGGAAGAAGTGGAGGAGAAAATAGAAACATAGACAACATTATGAATTCTGTGGCAAGAAAAAGTCTCGATTCGAGAAGCAATCGGCAATCGGCGATCATCAAACCTGGCTCGGGGGCCAAATTTCGCCTACAAAGAGTTTCTCGAATCTCAAATCCCCTCGTGTTCTCAAAGAATCATGACCAGGGCACGTTGTTATCCGTCGTGACTCAATACATAGAGATGGAGTATAGAAACTCTGATCTCTGGATGCTGATTCCTTTCACATACATATCACAGACCATATTCCAATAGTTACTAGCACTACGGAGTACTTCGTACTATGATTACTGGATTACTGGATGATTTTCGACACCGAATTTTGGGGTCTGGAGGAAACGAAACTTTCGTATTTGGATGCACACTTTCCGCCTCCGCGGAAGTTTGCTGTTGGTGGTCTATGAGTGCTTCGTACAGCCTACTATTTACTATTATCGATCCACTACTCCATACAGCCATTATCTTTCGGCAAATTTGTCTTCGCCTCGATGGATTAGGTTTCAGCTATTTCTGACAAGGCTGGTATGTATGCGGAGGAAACACGAACGAAGTCTCCCTGGTACGACTATGGACCCGCCTGAAACTTTGATGGTGCCTGGGCAGATTATCATCAGCAGCAACCTTCTACAAGGGGACGACAGCCGTGATGGGAGCTTTAAGGTTGACGAAACACTTGAAGGATACAGCCAGTTTCCACCCAAGTTCTCGGGATCCCCAAATCCCTGCTCGTTATGCCTTGGCGGTTATGATCGTCCGATTCATCACCGAGAGCCGAAGACAGGCCGCAAGTAACAAGCGGAGTCGTCATCGATAACTACGGAATCTTCGGAGTGGTGATGTTCATGGACACTTGTCATGGAAGAGCCGAGCATTGACAGGCCTTTCCATAGGCTTGCCGTCTCCTGGTGGTGTTGGTGGAGAGAGACCGCCATATCAATCAATCAGCATATCGACGGGATTTAAAATGGCCCACTATTAAGCATACACCATCCTGCATTAGGAAAGTGTCCAAAGCATCGGTGGACAGTGTTCCATGGGTTGTGTCAGCTACTCTAACGACTGACTATCGTGATAGCGTGCTCGTGTCAATCAAAGCCCGTGGTGGCATTTTGCTCTCTATTGACATGATTAGTTGTTGACGGTGCTCCACTTTGCCTATTGTTTCTAAGTGGGACTTAGACGTGCAGATAACAAGACTCTTGTCATGAACTCAGGGCAATGCGGCACACTACTCCGGGGTGCTATATGGAGATTTCTCCGTACGCTGCTGCAAGCACTTTCGAATAGTAGTGGCAATCGCTCGGATTTTGAAGCCGATCTTACCCTCATTTCTGCCTGGCCTTTTCTGATGCACTATTTTTTAGTGCCAGTGCAACAAACTTTGCAAGATGGATATCGAGAGGCAACTTTCTATGAGCATATATCCCTACGGAGTGCATATCTAAACTAAAATGCCACTCTCAGTCCCAGTTAAGAGCAGCCGGCCCCTCCTGCTGCCCTAATTCACGTCTGGACTTTTGCCTGTTTTGCTTTGCGGGGGCTTCCCATGTGCCACTGAATGTA